>CAJDSM010057873.1:1605-17462 GCA_903981925.1 Ostrea lurida | reverse complement strand
ATATGGGCAGTGATCCGTATAGTGATCAGCTTGTGTGTATATGAATGCATCAACATTTTAGGGCACCTGAGTAAACACGGGACTTTTGCATCCCAGGACACACTACTATAACGCGCCTCCATGGCTGGTTCAACTGAGTGCACTTTTTATGCAAATGAGGTCAATGCTGATTGGTCAATCGATAAAATCCAAGGCATAAAATCCAATGAAATCCTGTGTATTAATTCCTGGAGCCCGGCCGGGTTTATAGTCCGGTGAGCCCGGCCGAGTTTTTAGTTCGCTGAGCCTGGCCGGGTTTATAGTCCGCTGAGCCCGGCCGGGTTGAGAGTGCCGTTGACTTATCCTAGTTTAGAATGCAGGTTTTAGCACAGGAGCGCGAGCTCAATTGTGACGTCATTCAGTTTGGACTTAGAGAAAAGCATTATGATGTCAAAAAATGTAACACTTATAGGAATGTTTATCGATACAAGGCATAAAATCCACTGTATAAAACCCTATGCATTTTAAAGCAATACAAGCTGTAACTGATCGTTGGTGTAGACAGAGATGCGGTCTCGTGATCTTGATTGGGTGTTTCTTTGGTTAGGAAAGGGCGGGAGATTTTGACTGGGGCCGTTACCGAGAACATCGAGCAAAAAACTCACGAGTATTTATAATGAGAAGCATGTCTTACTTGTAGGTGACAGGAATATTTACATATACTATGTCATATTATTTGTTATTTTTGAATGTCTAGCCTCTGAAATTCAAGCCTTATACATATTCAAGTGTTTATCCGGCAGGCTTTGATGTTGGGTTTCTTATTTTTGATGAAGAGCTGTGTATTGGATGGGCTCGCTCGAAGCTGCGGCCATGGTTGCGAACTACTTTCTGTAATGAACAGAATCAGATTACGCTTATTTGGAGAAAAAAGCTGGAACGTTAAGACGTTAAGCAAAAGAAAATTAGTCGGTCACTAGATAACAAACTATCACCATTTTGACATCTCATTGTGGATCAAGGGGTTCAACTAGTAGGGTGTGTGTTAAACAGAGTTCAGAACAGTGAATACATATAATAAATCAAATTAATATGATACATCAGAATAATAGGAAGAGAGGGGTGAACATATTAACAAGACGTGTGTTACGTAGTGAAAGGATGGTAAGGAAGATTAACAAGACAGAGCATCGATAATAAAACGTAATAGGAAGGAGAGGATGCAACACACAACTGCAGAGACCCTATGCGACGTCTTAGACTTTCCATACTTTTATAGTTTCACCGCAATAGATAGCATGGTGCATCGCAATCACAATTTAGAACCACTGGTTAATAATATATATTGAATCAGAGAGACTACCACAAACGTAGATGAACATAACAGATAGCTTCTAAGAACCACAGATGGTAATTCATACAGCTGGAGCTGCGTCATATGAGACGCGTATTGCGATAATTTTATGGACTACTATCAACACTAATAATCTGGAAGAAAGGAGACGAATGAAAAGCCCGTGTGATTCTTCTCTGGAATAGGCTTCGATGGAACATTGTAAACCCATGTCCTTGACTTTAAAGGTTTCCTGTAGAGAGTGACGCCAACATAAATCCGTATCGATGAGGGAACTTCGTGGTACAATACAGAAGTCACACTCGAGATAGAGCTCAACCTGCTCTTATTGAGTATCACGCATTTTGCACGATCTGAAGAGTATACATATTGGTGGGAGATTAAGTTATAGTGCATTTATTATCCTCTGCGGGAGTTGTCTAATTCGCCGAAAGAGATTTTAGGTGAGCAAGGTCCACGCCGTAATAGATTATTTTCAGAGGGGTCTCATCTTCAAAAATGACTTACGAGCAGCGATCGCTATAATGTCGAGTGATTATACCGAGCAGCGAGTGAATTGGACAAGCTCAATGACTAGGAGAGCACTCATCTCAGAGAGTCGGTTGAGAAGAAAGAGGTTATAGCCAGCACGTGGTTAAAAAAGTTTTGACTTAGGGGAATGAGGTATATCTATAGGGATAGTTGTATATAACTGACTGTATGAAAGTGGATATGAGAACGGCAATGCATCTGTGTCTAGTCGACCACAAATGCGCGCTTTTGAAAAGTTCATTCCTAAGTTAAAAATACTAAACATAAGAACACTTCACTCTTATCGAAGAGTTTATCACACTTCATATCACACACACACACAACGTTCACGGAGCGAATCGAGGAGCGTGGAGGCGGGGCTTAACCACACTCTATATCTGTCATTTATCAGGAGAGGAAATAGAGAGATGATCTAGAATATATACTGCGCTCGAGAACAGATATTAATATAGTTATACGCAGTAGGTTATATTAATTGGCACACTTATATGGAGTATTGAACTACAGTTATTAAGATAGTCGAGCCCATGTCTGATACATGACAAACGTTATATCAAGAGAGAGAACATACCTTCATAAGTTGAGCTGTGGTCAAAGAGCTGGGAGAGACTATCAGATACGTGTTGTAAATAAATACAAAATCATAGGTAAATCTATATTTGTGATTGAGATATTATGTAATATGTCGTTATGAGCCGCGTTGAAGTCTAAGTTGAAGACAGAGTGTGTAGGCAGTCCGAGGAGGTGTTAGGAGGAATGATCATCACCGTTTATAATGCTTGACTATGTCCCATTGCTCTTCACACTAGTGAGACGCTGTGATAATTCATTCTATAGTCGCGCAAATCCATATGAGAGTAAGACACTGCTTCGGGGAGTATGGAGGTTCGGATGAAGACAACTAGGGGAAAGATGAGATATCCACGTAAGAAATTATCACACACGAGGAGGCGAGGCGATGAACGTCGTATGAATTAAGCCAAAAGAAAGTACTTGTTTATTCACTAATCAGAATATGTTCGAGCTTCGTTGGTCCCCTATAAACGTTTGACCCGAACGATGTTCGTACTTGTAGCGTAATCTTTGGTCTTCAAGACTACTAATATGTATAGTTCGTAAAACATTATATATGGCAATAACACCGATGCAGTAAGAATGAGAGAGAGAACATACTGATAATGTACTGTTACTCGACGTCGGTCTCTATTTGTCTGTAATGACCTCTGACGTAGCTCGCACATTGGTATTATGAGAGAGGGTCAACTGGCGATGGTTAATTCAAAACCAACTTGTAAAGATATGTTCTCAATCATAATTGAATAGT
The DNA here is from genome assembly GCA_903981925.1 of Ostrea lurida. Classification (NCBI taxonomy): domain Eukaryota; kingdom Metazoa; phylum Mollusca; class Bivalvia; order Ostreida; family Ostreidae; genus Ostrea; species Ostrea lurida. The sequence continues at coordinate 14,274 of CAJDSM010057873.1, read as the reverse complement.
TATTTTATGCATTACTCGGACACACGGGAAGACTTTTTTCACCGGGAGCGGAGAATTCCCATCATTACAACACTAGAAGGGACATATGTAAGTTATATATCGGTAGGTTGTATTAACTTATGCATATACTAGTGGTAGGTTAAAATAATGCCGTCAGTTTACAGCTTTGTATTTTTAAATGCATAGCGTTTGAATATTTTAGTGGATTTTATATGCAGCTATATTGACACTTGGTTCAGGAATACGGACATATTTGGGCCGGGCAGAAGAGGTTAAAGTGTTGGGTAGACTCACCTTGAATGATCATTAGATACGGATCTATAACATCAAAAAATTTAATAGTCTTTTATGTTGTCAAAAATGCATCTAAAAGTTATACCAAACACACGCATAAATAGAGACAACGGCGGGTGGATAATGTGATGGAGGAAGAAGCGGGATAGCATAAAATGCCTGACACGCAGTGCACGACTGTTGTTCTTATAAACGAGAGAAAGATTTATTATTCTGCCACTTATTTAGCCTTTCACAATGGGTCCAGATTACAGAGTAATTCAGTACGAAGGTCAAGTGAAGGAATCCGGGAGCTAACGGTTTGCGGAGAGTATAACCAAGCACAGGTGGGGAGATTACCGCATGTGCCTCAAGGATTACGTTATACATGAGAGTGAGTAGGATATACCTCGACAAGCAACCGGACTATCCCGGTCAGCATATTGCACACGGAGAACCGAGAGCCATAACTTAATGAAATCGTAATATTTTAACACAGGGGAGATGTATTTGTGAATAAGATGTTTGGAGATAAATGACTTGGAGTCCCTTCTGGCGGAAGAGCGCTGAAGAAGAGCTTACGTGCCATCGGACCGTAACACACGTTGTATGATAGATCTCACACTATGCGAGAAATATATTAAGAGAGTGATGAGACGTCTCAGAGTTTGTAACAGCATAGTGGGAGCTGGTATACGCATATGAGAGGAGGAGACAGATGAGTAGATTCACTAAGTTAAAAGTGTCATCTCACGTCTCATCATTTGGTCACACAAGTGGACCCATTCTTCTAAACAGATGAATTATTATTGCACCATTATTCGCTCAACGTTGCTGAGATTTACCTATTACGTAATACGAAATCTTGCCCATAAAATAACAGATCGGAGAGATATCTTTTAGTTGCGTGTGTAGTACTGCTGGAAGTATTGAGTTGAAAGATACAATAACTCGCGTAACTTCTAAGATCGGTGTGTGGATCTCACACACCGTGAGATCACAGGACTCTTGCGTCGAAAGATTATATTTGTATGTTATTAACCATAATGAGCGGCGAGTCGCATCGTAGTGTCTCCAATTAGATTTACCATCTTATTTCTGCAGAGTCGTTAAGGTGGGCCAGTGTAGTCTTTCCGTTAGCGGATATATTATTGACGTCTTCTCAGAACTTTCTTATGTCTCTATTTTGTCGCTTAGTCTACTGGGGGTGGCAGCTATTGACTTCAGTATTCAGTCAGGATCTGAATCGCCTGTATTAATGCGTGTCCACATCGCTCAGTTTCACAGATGTCACTGGGGACCAATTAGTCAATTAATGGTTACGAATTCTCTGAAACAGGGTCAGTGCACTTTGCGAAAAAGTGGTAATATGTAGGGTACATGTCACTATCACTCTGTTTGATAGTGTCTCATCGTAGAATGATTCCAATTTCTGTTTGTATGAAGGTGTTTGTTTGTTTATGACTGATCAGTATTGCTACTCAATACTGTGAACGTGATTGGATTGTGGTGATGTATTCATAGGTTTCTTTTGTTTGTCTGGCCTGTGGTATTTGAACACTCAATTCTTTCTGCTATTGCGTAGGTCGTATATCTGCTCTATACTCTTTGATTGGCCATTCCTGCTCTTTGTTTCTATGTATGTTGATGAGGGAATATATCATATAGTAATGGAGTAAAAATTTTATTTTTTGTTAATAGTTTTAAGGTATCTTGAAATATCATACTATAGTAACATTATACTTTTCTCAGTAAATTTTATATAAGCTAGAGGAAAGTGCTGGCGCTATGCTGGCGGATCAAAATTAGTAAGGGTTCTACATTAATGAGTGAGGTTCTCCGAATAGACGATGTGTGTATGCCTGGGCTCTCGAGCTGATAAGACAGGTGTGCATCTCCACTAATGGATGGTAATATGTCGCTCGATATATTAAACCGTCGTTAATATTGGTGTCTTCCACGATCGGCGATGATATAAAAGCGCGAGATTAACCATTTGGCGACTCTATAACTTGGCAGCGTTAAATAGTCAAGTACGCTCTCAGGTCACACACGTGTAAGCAGATAAGAACTTGCACGCACATATCTCTTGGAGCAATATTCTCTATCACAAAAGATATATACGACAATTCAATGTGGTCAGGACTAGAAACATGGCAGATATCGTTCTGGGTCTTATATATTGCACTCATAATTGTATGGCCTACTCAAGACAAGTAATTCTTTTGCAATAACTCACCACACTCGTGATCTCAGCGTGGTAAAAGAGTTGAAACAGCACTGGTATCTGATCGAACAGTGGTAACAGAATAGCGCACGTGATTGTGGATTTCATGCGATTGGTTTTAATCACAATATCGGTATGGGAGGCAATTCGCAGTCGAGCAATAATCTTTGTGCATATAATTGACGTCTGGGTGCGTTTAAAATTGGCACAGTGAGAATAGAAATATTAAATTTAATATAAGAGACCGCCAGAGCCTTAATGGCTCAGAGCGTTTGACTTGAAACTTGTTGGTAGTGTAACATGTCTCCCACTCTTCAATGGTAGTCCATGTCTTACTTAGATACGGTGATTTCTCTAAGTCAGATTATATAAGATATAAATGGTCTAGAAAATCATATTGCTCACTAGTCCGCATAGTCCAGCGAGCACGGTGACTTATCTTGTATTACAACCCTACAGGTTTTAATTTTGAATATCTTCGTCCCAATGGTATTTTCCGATAATTTAATATATTGTGATGTAGGTAAGACAAATGAATAGACGTCCTAAGAACTCGGAAACCATGTCTAACTTCATACAGCGAACAAACAACGAACGGCTCGGCCCAGACGCAACGAGGTAAGGATGGACAACCTGCTTGCCAGTTATTATATTCAGAGCTCCTCATATGCAACTGATTGCGGGGAAGATGCCAGTCGATACTATACTAGCATAAAGCATACGTTTTCAGACATCGTATTACGTAGTAAACTACATCATAGGTACAAAGTATGGGGCAGTCCCTCCCCGATCTGATGGTTCATGAAACCCCTACCTACCAGGGGTCCCAATTAGCAATACCTTGGTATTAGGCTCCTGGAATGTGTCCAGTATGCTCATCACATAACTGGTATATAGGTTTACTCAATATCTGCGGACCAGGCATTCAAGTATATCACGCGACACATTTGACACTGGAGGGACTATGGTACCGTGAATTCTTTGATGAAAATTGGTCACTTTTTGACACTTTTCCCCCGCCCAGTTCTCGAAGAAGAAATAGTAAGCAATGTACTAAGCACAATCTAGCTAAGACAATAAGGAGTTAATAATATGGATATCGAGTAATCGTACACACGACTGCATCTTTCGCAACCCTTAAATATGAAACGTTATTTACATAATAATATTGATGAGATGATGGGTCGCTAAATATCGTCACCTAATAATTTTCATGTTCAACACAACTGTGTCACGCTTTATGAAAGTGAAGAGTTCACAATTATTGACACAATATGGTTGAGTATGTTCCACTATATCTCCATGCTTTTTCGTCCTCAGTATTGCTAGTACAGTCCACAATAATAAAGTAAATTAATAAATGATCATATAAACCTAATATATTTATAGCTGTAATGAGCGAGTCGAGAGTGCGAGAGTTCGATAAAATATATTGATCGGTAATGAGCAACACCGGTCGAGTATATGTCCACGAACATGCGTCACACACCTGACAGGCAAAAGCGAAGACTAAAGAGACTTCAAAGTTTGGATACAACTGGAAGAAAAATGAATATAGCCATCAACTCTGCTGACGGAAATACGAATAAATTCCACGACCGCCGCATTGACCGATGGGAAGCGTTCGAGAACTTCGAGAGGTTATAATTGTCATTCGAAAAAGCATCCCATAGAGAATGAGTAGTGCTCTATAGGAGGGCAGAAGAGAGGACAGCTCACGAGAATGCTAGTAATTTATTATGTCACATGAGGGAGATTCCCAATTCTTAGAGTGACTCAAATATAAGCATGTCTCATTGAGTTTGTGCATATATGGCAGAATTGTTCAACCTCGCTATCTCTATTTAGCAATATGACTATATAAGAGATATTTAGATTTTTAGACTATAGAGTAGTAATAAGATGGTCGACACATTGACTGAGCCCTGAAAGGATAGCATATATCATTGTTTCACCTAATTACATTAAGAATAATATCTATTAAACATGAACGTTTTTCAAATGTTTTACATGATATACCAAATTAATGTAAAGCTCACACAAGGATAACGATAATGACATTCGTCGTATTTCTTCGTGGGGAATACAGATGCAGGTTATATTATCCGGGTGTTATATCAATATTTAGATATTAGTGGTAAGAAAGCTTCACCTGACTAGTACATTAATTGTATCATATAAATACTGGTCTATATTCATTTGGCTGAGTTGTGGTGTTATTATAGACGAATGTAGAAATTGACAGGACATATATGTAATAAATAGAGATAGAAAATGTTCATTTGATTAGGCAGTGGTATCCTCTATGGACCAGGTCAGACTTTAATGTTAATATGTGCTCTAGTATGGCATATGAAGTCCTTGACATTCTTAACAAGATTTCAATGTGCCCCTGTCCCAATAATTATGCTCGATACAACATTTCATCGTACAACAGTAGTTGACACGCACTCACGCTCTCTAGCACAGCACAGCGTCGACAGCTACTTCATACTATATGAGGAGAGAGTGTGGAGTATATGTGTGTCGGGTATCGCCTGTTGAGAGAGATGACTCGAGGACATGAATCGTATTAACTTATCTACGCGCCATTATGTGTATATAGAGTGATTCACTTTAGGAGAGAATACAGCACCGCAAGAAAATCAGTATACTATTAACAATAGCTATATTCTGTGTATGTATGTATTCTATTAGTAGAACGATGCGGAGTTAGCGATTAATAATGAATATAGGGCATACACTTCTGCGTTTAATTAAGACGAACTGACACTTTTATAGCCGAACACTTGTGCCTTTGCATCTAATGAGAGTGTATTGTGAGACTCACACGATCGCATAAGATGGGAGTTATATATATTGCCAGTAGAGACTCGAAAAGAAGTTAACGTCATTACAGGAACTATTCTAATGGTTAGAGTATCTCGAGATAACGTTTATATATCAGAGCATATACCTAAGATAAAGAAGCATATTGAGAATGTAGATAGATGAATTAGGTTAGTCAAAGCGAGAGTGACAGCTCACAGTAAAAATTTGCTCATGTTAGGCGCACAGTCTCAATAGATTCATGTGAATTAATTTTCAATCTCATTGACCGGCCTCCATCATCAGTGGGGGGGTTGAGGAGAAGTAAATGTGGGTGGTAACAGTGAGCACACACACTCGCTAGCGGTATCTCTCAGTAAGGATAATTTAAGTTATCAACGACTCACACAGCTCCACAAGTCTAGTTATAGTGCAGAACCGGAGTTAGAGACTAGCTAGTGTGAGAAAATGGTTAGGTTCATGCAGTGAGTGCATGCAAGATAGCTAAATGAGCGTAGAAATTGTGTGGTAAATCCAAGAAAACATGAAGAGTAAAAACGTCGTGGAGAGAAAGAGTTGAATATTAAGTGGGTAGGGGTGCGCAGCATGTAGTGAGATAGTTGAAGACGAGACGGGAAGATTGAGTCGGTGAGGGTAGATTTTGAAGAGGTGAGAGGGTCATAAAGACTCTCACACGCGACAGCAAAATGTAGACACGTTACACGCTCGGGTGAGCTTATATAGCTGTCCGTATTTTTGACTATGTATAGAGTCCAGCAGGTGACCGATAATGTTTGTCATCTATAATGACTGGTATAACTCTTATATATCACACTAAGAAACTGAGTGTAGTTATCTTATATGAATCTTATTTCAAATCGATTATTTTCTTTTGCCGAAATCATCCATATTACCAATCTTATTATCAATTCTTCCAACCAATTCCATGTAACTTGATTATAGGATTCAGTCAAATAGGTATAGAAATATCAGTTCGACAAAAATGTAAATCATACTATATGTAGTTGTATTCTTTGTGATAAGTTTTTGACAGACAAATATAAATCCAACAATTATTTTGCAGAGTTTTCTCATAAATTAGGTGACATAGGATACAATATAGTTAAAACACAGAAGTAGTATGTTCATATGGGTGTTTTAACGATACAGAAAGTTTTATGGTCGATCCCAATCAGCAGCCATAAAGACTCTTTGGTTTTTGTGCGCTTTTTGCAATCTAAAAGGATAATGACTAAGATCTGATTGAATAAGTTTTATCATTTGAACATACCCTTTGAATTAAAAGCGCTGTTCTCACATTTTTATATGTAGGAACTGACGTTCTGAATTTGGAACCAAAGAGCAGCTTCGCATATTGCAAATCAACTGCACTCGACACGAGATTATGTATGTCCCGTGATAACATTTTTTTGGCTTAGACGAAAATAGTCAGATGCCTATTAAGTATTAGATTGAGTCAAGTTATTAAGTAGAGTAGTTGATCGTACTAGAACAGAATTATCCTTCGCGCGCTATCCCAGAGGTGGAGTCGTGAGCTAGCGTAGTTCATTGATGGCCTATTCTTAACCTCGGGTATGGGCGACCACGTTTCGTTATAATCTTCAATTTGAGCCACTAGGTTACTCCCACACACTGTGTTGATTTACTCATGAAATCAATAATAATAGTCATCGACAGCACACAGGAACGAATCAGGAAAAGGCAGAAGTATAACTGCTACTAATATATTGGCATAGATTTAAATAAGTTGAGCATTTACCATATACTCGTACATAGGTCTACATACGAGGTGCGAAGAATGGTGAGGCGCTTAAGGACTTGACAAGATACGCAGTATATTTCGGTAGAGAGAGTGTACTAGTACTAATGCCGGATTTTTAAGCTCTCGTTATATTTAATTGTATCAGTTGCACTTTAGCTGATATCAGAACACACTCGTCTTCAATCTGGGAGCGTTAAGTGTGAATTTCTAGATTGTCATATGGGATTATGGAGCGTTACAAATTCAAATAATAAATTCAGAGACGTATCGTTGTGGCCATGTTGCGCTACAGTATTTATATAAAAACTGTTGAGATTCTTTTCCTTAATTCAAAATTTGTGGTATAGGTAGTTTGTCAAGCTCGCATAAGCCTAATCTTACGAAGCGAATCTGGATTTTCTTGGATGGAGTACAAGGTAGGCAATCACAATAGATGCACGACCCTTGCTCACCTAAGATGGATAATAAGAATATATTGTTTGAAAATAATGATAAACTTTCATTAGGCAAAATAAATTTTGTGTATACAGATATTGCTAGGATATTGTTAGTTTATTCTATCTTTCTTGTGTATGAGAATCTTACTTAAGTAACTAACCTGCCATGTTTAAACATAACAAGACCGTAGCAGACTACGGTTGAGGATTATCTTTGGGAGATGAGTTGTATGCTAGAACATGAGATGATATCCAATTAATGAATAAATTATATGGTTTTATGAGTTAAAGTTTTGTTTCTGTAGGCATATGTTTTGAATGGTATTGGAAGTCTATTTTAGAATGACGCACTGTGGGATTAAAATGCAATGAGGTAGCCTTTTCAATTAATTAGGAATAAGCTGGTAATAATTACTGGAAATGCGAATAGTCGATGACAATTAGTTCTGATTATCATAGTGCTCTCTACCACATAGGAGTTCTTAACACGATTAATGAAAGTTAGAGTAGCAGTAGAGGAAGACAGTTTACCTAATCTGCAAGATCTCGTGTGCGATCGCCAATGGTAACATGTCATAGAATGGTTCGTATTGAATCTGTATTTGTCTCAGATTGCGTCGGTACAATTAGAATTCTCATATAAAAAATGGTAGACGGAATATGACTCCCTGGTACTATCGAGGCATAAGATCATCTGACCATCCTTCGCACATGTTTTCTATCATGGTTCAATTCAGTTATTAGAGCGGAGAGAGAACTGGGGACAGGGGCTTTTTTCAGCTCAACTTTTACAGAAAGGTTTTACTCGCCTTCTCAATCTTTTTTTGGGATTCTGGTTACGCTACATGTTTAATCGGTATGGATAGCATTAACTGGAGATGAGATTACAAATCTTTATGCACTCGAGATGATGCGTTCAATGGATTATGGATATATAGTAATCAGATGGCATAGAAGTCAGGGTGTGCGAAGTTGTAGTGATATAAGGTCGTTCAAGCGCGTTTAATAATATGGGGCGTTAGAGAGCTGGAGACTCTGTTGATTGACAAGTACACATAGTAATTAGTAGATAGATAGCTTTCGAATAGAATAGGTTGACATAGAGAGCAGGTGTAGTCAGTGAGTGTGCCGACAGAGTCTCAGAAGAGATGAAGTATTTTGGAAGTGGACGAAGAGACTATAATTATGGTACAACCAACCTTGGTAGACTAATACTTATATGTGCTCTGTATTTGTAAAGACGTATGGTGACATTGGTAGAGAAGATAGAAAAGATCATCAAATGAGTGTGTAATTTAAAGACTAATACATGTTATGTGAGAGCATCGATGGGCATTGTAGAAGTGTACATGTGAGTTACCTGACTCAGATAGGTGTTAAATAACAGCGTATCATGACAGGCTTACAATACAACAGAAGTGACTTTATATCGCATACGCTCGTCACGACCGATATGATACGAAATAATAATAGAATTATTAATAAAATCGTGACACACACTTATTTTAAAGGTATTTTATACGGTTTCTCTCTCGCAATGTCACGCAGGATCTAGTTATGACGAGCAGGGTTTTTTGTTTTACAGATATTTATGAGTAAATCATCTCGAGGTCGATTATATCTCGTCGACATTGTTCATTTAGTTCTAGATCGTGTCTTGTCAAGATAGAGTCCTGCCTGGTTCTGTGCAATATTTGACTTCTTAAAAACTGTCATTTCAATTTTTTCAATTTGGTATGAAGCATATTTGGACAGGGGCAATAAATTGTAAAATTCATGGATTTTGAGGGCAGGCTAGCTGGAGCCTTAGGGGGGCGAACTGCAAAACTCAACATTTTATCAAAGCTCTTCTTCTTTACAATCGCAAATGTGTATGAAGTCATGTACATTGTTACTTCAGGAGATTTCTACACATTTAAATTATTGATGATCCGGATAAAAGCTCTGCCCAGAGCGGTCAACTTGGTACAATGTGTTTACAGTAAACATTTGAAAACGTCATGTTTAATGTATATTTATTTTAATGTGATATTTGGAAATGGCGCAGGGAGTTTTTTCAATAATTGTAAATTTCATTATTCAAGGGTTAGCGGTTATGTATTTGCGAGCGATATGGTCAGTGATGAAAGTAGCATTAAAATGAGCATTCTTTTCTCGTGATTCTACTTACTTATTCTATTCTTTTCAAATTTCGATAATGGTTTCACGGCGGGTGTGACCGTCAGCAGAGGATGCCTTACTCCTCCTATGGAACTTCTGTAATCCTGTACGGGCTTCGTTCTGTGTCGGCAGATCGTTCCTAACACTCGATTTTGTATATATGGTTTTTTGGATTGATGTTTCGTTTAGCTGAAGACAGCGTTATAGTACCTTCGCCTTTTTGTATTATGGAATCCTTTTTGAGTTTAAGGGGGGGGTACTTACAACATTGGAATTACATGATATGACTTTCGGGTTGGACAGTGTGGGCGGGCCGCGCGACACAATGTGTAAGTATTTCGGAATAGGATACTCTCTGCGCAAACATGGAGTATTTCCACTTACTCTACATTAAGGACCTACTGCGGAAAAACTAAATGCATAGTGATGGAGAAGCGACTCTCAATATTGTAAGAATTTGGTGACCCTGGGGTAAGGAGGTTTATGACCAGGGCGGGGACAAACTTGGTAAATAGAGTTTATACGTAAAATTGAAACAGTATGCTTAATGCAGTGATAGTGGATTATCACCGAAAGTTGTGGGAGAATATATATTGGACAGGTTGTCCATTCGTTTCCGGTCCGTCACATTAGAAAACCGCTTCTGTTGTATTGTCTTGTCTGGTAGATAGAGGGAAATGGTTTGAAGGACGAAGCTCATATGAAGGGTGGATAATTTCGTTTAGGAGAGTCGGTGAAGTGTGTGACATGATTATTACCATAGGGGCAACTACAGCTCTATCTGGGAGCAATCAGTTAAGTGAGCGTTTAAGAGTCTGGCGAGTTCGTAGATTAAAGTCATAAAATCTCGCGTTCTAGAGCATTAAATATGCGTTGATAAATACAGAGAGATGAATCGAGCAGATGCGAACCAACTTACACCAGGCTGCCAAATTGAACACTAGGGCCTGTTAACACAGAAAAGCAACATTAAGATATGTAGAGAAGTACAGACATCTAAATGCAAGTGACTATGTCAACGGGGCACAGCGGGTCTCTTATAGTTACCAATGTAATACATGTTATCTCATCGACACGAGTTTGCAGAGGCAAGCGTATGTAAGACCGTATCGTCTTCAGTGATTTGCCTTAATACCGAAATGTTTCACCAGGTACGAAAAAACATAGAGGATAAATTAAGAGTACATATAATGCAACAGCTGAAACATGAATGCCAAGACTGGACAATTGTCGAAGACAGAGTATGCATGAGGAAGATAAGTTGATAAATCTTATATTCGCAAGGGTATCGTTACTAAATTCAGAAACCGGAGAGTGGTAAGCATCCACTGAGCACATCTAGCTAGAAGTACAAAAATGAGAAGCGGCGTAATAGTAGACTAGCTACTGACGGTGGAGACCCTCGGGTCTATAATAATCCCAGCAGAGGCTCAGCCAGGGGTCATATATAACATACACGGTACTAATTTTTATGCAAAGAGCGCATTTCCAACAAATTTATGAGATCTTATAATATTTAGATATATCACTCAGGTTAATTTAACAAAAAGAATAACTATGACATTTGTTGAATACAGATGTGTGGGTAATTGGATGGCTCGTCGTTAAGAAACGTGTAACTTCGCTGCATGGCGAAGGTTGGGTGTTCGAATGCCCGGCCGCGACGACCTACAGTCGTTTAAAACAAGAGTAGATGACGGAAGGAAAGCCGCCAACTTTCGCGGCACACACAGGTGTGAGTGTGGTAGCGGGTACTACTCGGAAGATGACCTTAAAAACGGATTGTCCCAGTGTCCGCCAGCAGGTGTGGAAGAAACAGTAACACTGAGGAAGAGAGCTATGAGGCAGAAGAAGGCTAAGGTAGGCGCCAATATTCAGTGCTAACGAGAGATGCCACTATGACTGCGCATAATAGCACACACACACCATCTCGACCGGAGAGAGAGTGTGTAATATGAAGGAACTTCATGCTGTTTGAAGCCGCTGTCTGTTAATCTCAGTCATTCATTATTTAGAATCCGTTAGTGATCAAGTTGTGTGTATGATGCTCAACAAGTTGGGGAGTGATTAGAGAGAGTGCTCTTAAGCTGATATCGAGAAATTCAAGAGTGATATCTGCAGACCCTTAAAATTCTTTAGCGCAAAGGTGCGTCTGTTTGATAAGCACTCGCGGAAGATGAAGCGTATAGTACGAGGTAAAAAAGGGGCAATATAAGAGAGTATGAGAAATGCATAGTCCAAGAGAGTTGAATCCGCGCCCAAAGCTGAAACACTCTCTTATCACGACGAGGTGATTTTGTAGAGCGTATCAGTAGCTCTGTCGCGCTTAAGGCTAGTAGGCGCGCGTCTTAAACACATGAGAGAGCAGAAGAGGTATATAGTCTAACTGCGACGCGTCGAGTGAGAATGGTAGAGACTATAGTTTAGAGGAAAGCAAGAAGGGTTACTATCACGCCCATCACGACGAGGATAAATAATATAGTGCTAATTCAGGCATCGGAGATGACATATATCACGCACAGGGAGGCAAGATTATAAATAAACAAGTGTAGTATATACTGGTAAATTTGCTTGCGTCGATACAGTGAGGCATATGGTTTAATCGAGAAGTAGAGATGAGCGCAGGACTCAAGAGCAAGTAACTCGCTCTCACACGCACACTCATCTACATACGTCTCGTATGCGTGACAGATTATCATCGATATGCGCAGGCTAATGCGGACTACCGATTTAATATATAATACTTAAGATCGGTGACAATTTTTCCAAACAATTATAAAATTGCATGATATTGGAATTGAAGAAGTAGGTGTATATATAACCCGATCGCTGAAAAGCGTCTTGACGGGTAAACAACTGGAGAGCTGAGCAAGTCATCCGAATTTCTGAAATTGGACGGTGATAAGAACTGACTGATCTTTGGAGTGAGTTATGAATGACTAGATGTGAGAAAATGAGTATGAGTTGTAACAAGTATATGA
>CAJDSM010057865.1:0-40810 GCA_903981925.1 Ostrea lurida | reverse complement strand
CGGCCATTTTATGGCGGGGGCATAAAAAGGAGCTATCAGTATCATAATACCGTTTGATGCCTGGATTTTCTGCAGTCCTTTAAGTATTAGGGCCACTGGAGAATAAACGTATCCTTTTATTCCCTGCCCACTGAGCATCCACTGACAGAACTAGTCCGTCTGGAAATGGCAACACAAAGGTCTAAATTTGACAATTCCATCAAGTTTCGAATAGGTTTGTCCCACACATTGAATATTGTCTGTGCAACTGCCTTGTCTAGCATCCACTCTGCTGGGAGTATATTTTATCTACGAGACAAAAGATCTCCCAGTATGTTGGCTTTCCCTGTTACATGTAGAGCAGTTAAAGCGACATTGTTTTCCACTGATACAATATTTAGACCAGAATGAATAGGAATGGAGTGTTATCCTTGTGTTTGTTGATATGTCATAATAGTGGTGTCATCTGTCTTGACCAACTCTGTTTGGTACTTCAACATTTCTGGAAATGCTTTCAAGCAAGAAAAACTGCCATATTTTTAAAAAAAATATAGAAACACCCGACACTTGCATCTGAAGTAGATATGTTCCCCAACCTGTTATGGAGGCATCTATTACCAAGGTTTGAGAGACTGGTTTGTTTTTCAGAAGTAACCCTTTGAAAATAAATATCCTTCTTTACCACCAGTTTAAGTGCGACTCCATATGATCTGTTTGGAGTATCTCTAAAAAAATATTCTCCATCATTTTCCAGCGAAGCATGATTGGACCTCGTGTGTAATCTTGCCAAAAGTATAAGATCTATGCATAAATTCATTTTCCCAACATTTGAAAGAGAAAACAAAGCTCATGAGCATGCCATCGTGCTTTGCAGTCTAACTTCCAAATTTATCAAAAACTGAAATGCCAATAAATAGTAATTTTTTATTTCTCAAAACTTTACATCATCATGTCCCATGTACTACTATTGAGTAACCTCCACTAATTAACTAGCCAATTAATATATTCAAATAACTTTCATTTTCGTGAAAGTCTATTTTTCTCATAAGACAATGAAGTTCTTCTAGTAAAACTGAATAACAATACTTCCAATCTCAAATACGACTTTCATCTTAGGGAGGTTGTTATTCATAATTCATGTACGAGTTCAGTCTAGAGCTATGAAATACAGATGTAAAAAAAAAAAAAAATAGATAAGTAAAAAAAAAATTCGGCATTTGTTTTTTGATATTTCTTTAGGCCTAGTTCGAACATCAACCATAGTAGATGTCTATTCCAGAGTCATTAATTGCGCATGTGTGGCTTGCTTCCGGACATCAGTGCGCATGTCTGGTTTACTAAAGTTAACATTTTGTAACATTTAGGGCGAATTTGTTGCTCATAAACAGGTTAAGGTTTTGGTTTATGAGTTTGAAACTAGTTTACAAACCAGTTTCTGGTTTCAATCCAGTTTGCAGCAAAGAAAACAATGAACAGTTTAACATCAACTAGCATGTGCATCTCTATCCTTCACAATACACTTTTAGAAGGGATGATATGCGGGATATGGAAGATCTTGAAGTTGGGTTATGCTCTGCTCTGATGACCTGGTCTCCAACGTCGGATCAGAGTCTCTTGATTTCTATGTTGCTCCAGTATACAGAGAATCATTTCAGACGAAGGCGAGAAACATGATTTTTTTTTTTACATCTTTCTTGTCAATATTAAAGCATCTAAAGACAAACAATGATATCAATAGAAAAACAATTATTCATTTCTCTACGCTACTTACACTCAAATGACATTAATTTACACAAGTCATTGCTTCCCAATTGGGGATATGTGCCAGTGATATACAATATTCAGTATTTTGAAACGTCTTGCTGTTGTTGAGAATTTATTTAAACATACATAAAAATGGTCAGTTGGTGAAACAGTTTCCAACATTTAAATGATTTAAACAAGGAACTGAAACACGTTTCCTGCTGTAATTGGTGCATTTGATGGCAGTCATATACCGGTATACCATAAAATAATAGGGAGTCAGTTCCATCAGTAGTCCTTCAGGCAGTCTGCGATTCTAAAATGCTTTCATTAACGTAAATCTGTGGTTGGCCGGGTTACTGATCATGCCCACCCGAGTTTTCAAAAATTCCGTCGCTCTACCAGAGATTTTAAAAATCCCAATGAGACATTTTCCAACAATACACACTCTAAGGGGACCATGGCAACCTAATACAAGAGTCAGTACAAGTACAATTATATCCATACTAGTAGCATTGAACAAACCTTTGGTCCTTAAAAGGCCGGGTTAAAAGGCAGATTTTGTTGATAATCATATTCAGGACATTGAAAAAAATTAGTATAAGTTGTAATTTGTTGCTGTGTATTGCATGGATTTATTAAATTGCGTGCAGCATGATGTTTAGACTATAATAGGAGGACAGGAGGATAAACAGGTGAGTGCCGTCGCCTGCTGGATCTGTTTTTCCCGCGTTTTGTAACCGGAGTAAACTGCCCCCGGAGGCTTTTATGGTTTAATTGAACCGGTTTAAGTTTGGCAAAAACAAAATGAAAAACTAGTTCTGGTTTTAAACTAGTTCAAAACCAGTTGAGAAACAAATGAATAAGTTTACTAAACTGTATAGAAACTAAACCTAGTTTAAAGTTTAAGCGCAACAAATTCGCCCATAGGTATGCGTGTGGTAGACCAGACATGCGCAGTGACACCTCTTCCGTTTTGCACAAAGACAGTTCAATCGTACTATGGTTCATCTCTAGTTACTATCCTATAGTTGATGATCGAACTAGGCCAATAAAGGTTTTTGGAATTGCCGAACCCGACGCAAAATACCACTGTGGCACCGTTTCTACATGTTACTGTAGGTCTTCAATCCTTCATGAAACAATCGGAAACAGTCTCTACCACCTCGCTCTCCAAGGCAGAGACAAACGTTACATTTGGAACATTTAAAAGGGGATTTTGTATTCCATCCGGATTTGGTTCTAATTTTCTGGATTTTACAATAATAACAATATCTATTTTTGTTGTTGTCATTTCTGATGGCCATGTGATCCGAATCTACTCCGCTATTAAATGGAAAAGAACCGCCCAATCCAGGGATATCTAAAAGAAAATAAATTCTGTGAGTTACTCGTCACAATTAATATGGTTTTTCAAGGAACTGAAGATATAATAATACAATGCATTCTACATGCAACAACCAACACCATAAACAACATTGCATATATATATACACAATGATTATGAATTGTCTAAATTGACGAATCAATTTTCATGTCATTCACAAGAATGACAAATAATGTGTTTTAAAACATGACAACAGAAAAATTATCAATCTGAATTGGCCGCTGCACTGTAGTGTCCCATCGACAAAGAGTTTTGGTTATTGTGTTCACGCGACATCTGCAACTGTTGGTGGTAAAGCTGAAAACAACTCCAGTCTCCTCTCTTGCAGACACACAGGCATACTTTACACGTGAAACACTGATATCGAGATTTTGGAACCCAACCGCAAACGGTTTTAATTTTATTTTTTCTGCAAAAATGACAGTAATGTTGTCTCTTGCCCTCGTTCTTGACAGGATAATGGTAACTGTCATTAGCTTGAGCTCTTTCATCCGGTAGTAGCATGTTTCCGTCTTTGCTGGCAGTTGTCAGCCAGGCAGGACAATGCTCTGAAAAATCAAACGTGAACTTAGTGTTAAATATTGTATGTACATGTATACACATTAATCCGTCAGCTGATACTAGATATTTCTCTTCTATACATTGTACATAAGATGTATTGGGCAACAAAACTGTTCCACCTCAACTGCACAATAATAGTATCTTTTTAAATGAATATCACACCATGTTGTGACCAACTCCTTCATTTCCGTGCACCTGCTAACTCGTGCACCATTTCAATGTCCCTGCTTACCCAATCTCAAGCACCATTGCCATGCGCTGCAACATTGTAACTCGTGCACCATTGCAATGTGCCTAGCTGCTAACTATCAAAGACCTTTCATCTATTGTTTAGAAGCTGAAAACAATGTTAAAGGCTTTTGTTCAGTACATCAAAAATCAGTAAGACATGAATAAAAAGATACATCTATGACATTGTTGTTAAGACCATATTGTGAGGATCACATCTACCAGGTGTCACAATCATCGCATATACTACAATGTAAAATTCATACACAAAAAGGCGCTTATATAAGCTCTATCGTTATAGCAACCAAGGTGTTATAATGCAAATGGTGGTACCAAGGTAATCCCTGCTGCAACTCCACTCTTCACAGTATATTTACATTGTATCAAACATCGACTGTAGGGATATATGATTATTGATCATCGTCTACGTTGCAGCCTAAGGTCAGGACAGAAGAATCAATGCACCTCGAACCGATATTTCACATTCTTGTCGACTTGTCGTCACTAAGCAGCAGCAGAGTTGTGATGGCATCTTATTTCTGTAATGGTGACCAGGCGTGCCAAGTCAAGTTCTAGTAAAACTCAGACGATCAAGACAAATGTTACATAAACCTAGATCGCCGAAGCCCTGGGGTGTAGAAAATAAGATGTTCTATACAATTTTGCCGATATAGGTAGAATCTTCCTACACATAAGTATATAATAGCTTGCAAGTTCACAAAGTCTTGTTTTTAGTGAGTAGGAAGTAGACATACATGTACAGCTGTATCCATAATTCTTTGAATATCCTTGTTTAGAAGTAACATTTTAACAGTCATCAAGTACCATACATGATAGATAAAATGCAAGAATTCAATTGAAACCGTAAAATATCCAATAATTAAAGTCAAGAAACACAAAATTCGAACATTTTACTGCTAGCGCAGTTTCCATTTCATAATGGTCTGAAGAAATAATAGAGGCGAAAGCGCCAGCAGTGAATGGTATTTTCGACTTCTTACAGAAAAATCTACACAAGTAAATAGTATAGTAAAAGTTTCACAAAGCCGATCGAGTATAGTCTAATTTCTTTTCTTCAGGAGTATATACCATCATTATTCAATTGCCTTTGCCAAATACATTGATTACTACTTCTGTTATTGTTTGGGGGAAAATCAAACTTCTTTATTCATCATCTTCATCTCAGCCAAATTACCTTCGTTCGTAAGCACGACTTTATCTCTAAATTACAAAGGCATCGCCCTGTGAAAATCTATTACAAGTATTCTTAATACCAATATCTAGACTGATTAAATTAAACATTAAATTCAGAGTCGGCACCCACTTCCTGACAGTATAAGCCGTGTAGTATGATTATCTAATTTCATACAGCTAGGACATATATTTCAACAGTTGGCCTTAACTCAAAGCTTGTTTGTCTGATTATGATAATCAACTTTCATGTTAAGTACACGCGAGCTTCTACCCGATCCTCTTCTACCATTTCAAAGTCTTAATATACTGGTCACCTTCACTTTTGGGCAAAGTTGGAAAGAAAGCTGCTAGACATGGTGATTCTTGCACCTGCAGATTACGTTTAGTCTGACCGCTAGAAGTTTGATATTCGCAGAAGTAAAGCATTTGACCTCTGTAGAGCGTAGTCTCACCATGGGGTCTGGACATCTGACCCGGGGTAACCAATTTCACAACTTCACGGACGAAATTTCCATGCTTATTTGATATTATAATCATGCACCCAGTTTACCTGCGCCATATGTTCAGGAGTTGGAATTAATAACCGTATAAAGGGACCCCGATGTCTATACTTGGAGCCATGAATGTAATTTTTAGTCAGGGAAACCATATTTACTACAGCTCTTTTTAGTTGGTCTGCTATGCATTCCAAAATAAATGGGACCTTAAAAAGATGAACAACAGTTCTTCTGTACGAGGAAATGTGTTCCGCCCCGAGTTCAGAACACCTGTCTCTTGAACCAATAATAATGGAAGTCATCATGTTCATGCTAATAATGCACTTGGTTTGTTTGCTACAACATACATGCTTTGGACGTTAAAGATTTAAATGATTTTGCTTTTACACGTTGTGGGCCAAACTTACAACTGTAAGTGATAATGAAATTCACAAATTTTATTTTCCTACTTCCTAAGAAATAGTCATAAATTCATAATATATATATTTTTAATTTTCAGTACTCTATATACATGTAATTATGTCGCTCATGCGACACGGGTGGCCCAAATACACAGAGCCAACTCAACGAGAGTAAGAAAAAAGGTTTCAGTTCAACACTCGATTCGAAAAACTATTACTAATTCTAAGAGCAAATGTATTTTTTCTAAAAATACATACAACAAATCAATAACACAATAAGCATGCACAGAGAAATGAACCATTGTTTCTTGCAAACTGTCACGAGATAAAACAATAGTCAGCACGAAAAAAGTAGCACTGATTACAGCTGTGGATAATGACTGTGTAGCACGAAGCAGTTCCTGTTACCCTGCTTCCCAGAACACAAACAAACATCACATTCCCTGCACTTGAACAAAGACTTAGGATGCCATCCTGATCTAGTTTTGATTTTGTGTTTTTTACAGAATGTACAATATCTTTCTTTTCGATCTGCATGATAAACCAGCGTGTGTCCAGGAGCTGGAACCTTAGGTATGGATAATGCGTAGGAACTGAGGTCAAAAGCCATATTACATGGACCTAAAATGTAAAGGAAATTCACTATTGTTAAATGTAGTCAGGCAGGCACAAACGAAAACGTCTTCGCTAATGACAACTAAACAAGAGAAATCGGGGTTTTGAACTTGTTCCGTCAGAAGGGAACATGCAACGTATCACAGTCATCAACTTCTGACATACAGTACACCTAATGTAGAGCATCAAACACACAAATACTCTAACAATATCTTAAATGCTGTGTTTTAATAATCATAATGATAATACATAACATAATAGAGGAAATTACAGAAATAGCCAGATAATTACAGAAATGACCCATAATACTAACACCCTGGTTTGAGCATACATTTATACAGTTACATGTATGGAATTTTTCTTTCATAAGGAAGTCTAATTATTAACACTTGTAATCCCAAACGCATCTGCCACCATTTTCTCCGGATTGTCCGTGATTCCCCCACTTCGATACAGAATCTGATGATAATGTAAGTAACATCCTCTCTCGCCCTTACAAAGATAGACCTCGCACAGTCCACACTTGTGTCTCGTGGACACTCTACATCCGCCTGCCGTTCGCCTCCTCGTTACTTTACATATCAGACACAGTCTCTTTTTGTTATCTGTTAGTGGAACGATTTTGTGTCGCCCAAATTCCTCCCCGAATCCTTCCAGGTGTTCCTCCTTGTCTACGCCTAGATAATTTGGACGTGTTCCAATTGGTTCATCAGATACAAATCTCATTTTTCCTCCAGTGAGAGGAGAAACCACCAGAAAATTATGGGTATAATCATGGTACATTAGCTGTGCCGGCCCTGAATATAAAGAAAATAAACTTGAATCAAATTTTCATTCAAGAAACACATGCTTTTACACAACAACTTTAAAACATTATAATGCGTGAAAATTCAAACTTATGAAATACTCTATATCAGGGCCGTCACCAATGTTAATCAAACAGTTCTAAAGAATGAAGCAAATCTCGTGTATTTACAGGCATTTATTTTCCAGAAAAATCACATATAACATTTACAAACAACGATAACTGTACAACACAATAACTGCACTTGTTGCGTCTGTATCTCCACAAAATGATAAAACATACACATGTTGTCAGTTCTAATTGGTCCAAAAAGACATTGCATTACTAACTGAACTCGATAGCTCTATTACCATGCAGGTGACGAGTATAGACTAATAGAGTTCATCACAATACTCATTATACAATATCGCACAACAGTATATATTCTGATCTTGGAACATCCGATACCATATAAAATGTTCGTATGAAATACTGGCTATTACTCAGGGGGGCCTTTGGACAGTTTTAACCACTGTCTCCAATGGTGAGCAGTGTAGCATCCTCGTGGACCCTGGCAGAGAGAAATATTACACTTTTGGCAATGGTATCTCGTAATTATCATATTTCCCGATTCGTATTTCACCCCGCCAAGCCTGCAGTTCCAGCAGACTTTCTGCTTACGACCTTCGTTGTAAACGAGAGCATGGTCCCGGATATATTCCAGAAATTCACTGGGAAAGGCTTTAGCATCAGCTGGAGAGATGACTAGGCGACGCTTTTCTGGAAGTCGTGGCTGACCATAATTATAAATGAATTCTACAAAATAGTTATAAGACATACTGGTTAGGTTGCTAAATGTAAACTGTGTAATAAATCATGCCAGATACATGTAACTTTAGTCACAATGCGACGGTAGCAAGTAGCTGTCTAGTACAGAGAGTGTAAATTATACAACTCTTTCGTCACAGAACTAGACATGTGGAACCGAATAACTTGTGCTATATAATCACAGCTTATCTGATTACTGAGACAATATAATGGGGGAAGATTGTCCCATTTTTTCGCAGCAGCATCTTCCTTCGTTCAGGCTAACTTTGCTACACAAAACAAAAATCACCGGGCGACATAAGACTCGTTTTGAAAAGCTTTGTTTTATTATTCAAATGTCTCCAAGCAAACACGACGAAACACAAATGTAATTATGCTGAAAAAAACAAAATATAAACAAATTCAAGAGTATGCGACATGTAACTACATCTTGCATTAGCAACATCTTGCATTAGCGACAAAATTGCAAGCTTGAGGTCAAGGTGTAGCATTTACATGATTGATGTGTTCATTTAAAGTGCATACTAGTGTAAACGAAAATGACTTTCATTAGAACTGCGTCAATTCCATACATCGGTAACACATGACCAGCATCATATATAGTCTTCACTCAATACCCATAGTGAAAGTGTATTATTCTATTGACAAACATCGTCATGCTTTTTTAAGGATCCTTCGTATTTGAATGATTTTCCACACTTCAAACATACAAAATTTCTCTGATTTGAGTGTGACCTCAAATGAACTTGTAGTCGACTTATGCTTGCAAACTTCTTTCCGCATATCTTGCACATCGGATAATTGCATTCTGTGCTGTGAAACATTTTCTTGTGAATGTGGAATCCTGAAGGCGATTTGAAACCCTTTCCACAGGCTTCACAAAAGGCTACCATTGTCGATTTATGGGCTAACTTCCTGTGCTCTAACAGAGACACTGTACTGGAGAAACTCGTTTGGCAGTCTGGACAGGGAAGGACAAAATCTCGGCCTGGAAATGTGACGGCGGCGCCTAGCAAAAGAAAGATGTTGAATAACATCAGTTTCTCTACAGCTAAATGACCCACCCTCAACCATGCACGTGAAAACAAAGTGGTACAGATTACTGTCAAGTATATCATTTAAATATTGTTATATATTGTATAATTAAGCAAGTTCGATTCATTTATCTAATATAGTAAGTATAACAACAAATACCAAGTTTTCAACATATTTATTTACCCATTCAAAATCAAGAGACATCTTCATTACAGTATTTTCAATGCTAGTACTATGAGTTTGAACTCCATTCAAAAAATCGATTTCCCTGTTACTGAAAATGTGTCTCGGTCATTTTAATCTGCCGTGAAGTAGGCAAAAATAACATTATAATCACTATATTGGTAAAGGGGACACTACAAAATGATGTAAAAAAAAAATCCACAAGCATGGTCACATTTTGAAATTTTATACAATGATCGCAAAATTCTATATACAGGCACATCCAATAGCTTAAATAAACATGGTACATATAACTAGCGGTATGAAAAGTTCATCGTTCACTTGCTACTGTGTATATTTGCCAAATGACGATTCATATCGGCTTTGTGTTTGAAAGTCGACTTACAAAACTGGCAGTTAAAGTGCCTTCTCTCAGAATGAGATTTCAAATGACGGTTTAGATGACTTCGAGATTGTGCAACTTTTCCACACAATTCACACTTCAGTTGAACAGCAGGAAAATGGACCTTCTTATGCAGGTAGCATCCTTGTTGTGTTTTGAACATTAGACCACACATATCGCAATACGTGGCGTAGCCATGCTGTTTCACGTGCTCACAGAACTCGTCACCATCCGAAGCTTGAAATCCACAGATGACGCAAGCTCTTGGTGTCGCAACTGAGACGGATTCTTTTACAGCAGTGACTGACAGCTGACCCGGATGATCTGCAGGAAAAACGTAATATTAAATACGTTGTAAAAATTTGTCAAGGGAAGTAAATTCAGTCCAAGGTGTGCGACCCTGTAGTCATTTATAAAAGTGACTTCCTAATCATAATAAGGTATTCATGTGTTCATATTACAAAGTAGTACCTGAACCTCGGTCAAAAGTAAACTTCGTTATATTTTGTGGTGCCGCACAGAGAATTGGCTGTTTCATACTACTGTCATGCTTCAACATTCAAATGCATCACAAGGCTTTCCAATATGCCTCTACACTTGTGCAGTTTTCTCAACAACACAATCGAATCCTTACGTTGGTATGAAAACAATATACATGTATATAATATATAGAGAAAAGACGTTTTAAATCCTTTTAATTGTAAAAGTACCTTTCACATCTAATTTACGTTGGGAGCATTTATAGAAGGTTTGCATATATCGAACAATATTGTTCGCGTTCTGTGTCTCTAAATATATACATTACATGGAAATGTACAAATCTTTTCCAACAGTTTCATTCTAAAATATGCAAGCATGCGTCTTAAGAGAACTCGCATATTTGTAAGACTTGTTGCATCGTTCACATGTAAATAATCGTGAGGCAGAATGAGACATTTGATGGCGCATCAATCGACTTGCACTTGCAAACTGTTTTCCACAAACAGTGCATCTTGGGTAGTCCGATCTTGCAGAGTGATACATTTTCTTGTGGATCAGAAATCCTGAAGCAGATTTAAATCCTTTATTACACGTGAAACAAAACGCTGCAAATTGTGCGGACTCATCTTGCAGAGATCCTTGCAAATTCCGAGACAAAGGTTTAGATTTACTTCGTCTTTTAACAGGTACATAGGATTGTTGAACTTCACAACAGGTTCCTAGATAAAGTAAAAATGTTTACTGAAATTATGTGACGTATAATTTCGTATCTTATGCATTAACATGATATATTCCATGCAAAGAAAAAAAAAACCCACTATTATGATTTTTTTTTTACTGTATACACCTTGAAAAAATTATAGCTATCCTTGCTCAACAAAGAAAAACACCAAAACGAGGACAAATCAGTGATTCAATCTTTTAACCATTTCACAGTCACATGTTTACAGTTCACATGCTTAAGCATATGGTCTTTGCGTTTAAAAACACGGTCACAATACGGGCAACCAAATGGCTTTTCTTGCGAATGACTGGTCATATGTCGGCGCAAATGACATTGCGTTTGGAAACGTTTTCCACAGATACTGCATTCAGGGCACTCCTCTGCCGACCCATGGAGCATTTTCATGTGAAACTTGAATCCTTCCATCGAAATAAAATACTTGGCGCATTCGTTACATACTGCATATACATTCTGTTTCTCAACTTCCTTCATGTGGTGGAGGAATGCCTTCTGATCGTTAAACCAGTTGCCGCAAGTCTTGCAACACATCCTAGGAAAAGGCAGAGACTCAGACCTATCTGCAAAGCAGGCACCTCCTGCAGAAAAGACATTAGTTTTAACTTCATGTACTCAAGTGTAATTAAATTTGTATGCCTTCAAATTTAAAAACGAAAGGATATTCAACCTTTATTGAATGTTTAATATCAGACATATATACATACATAAATATGTAATAAATATATAGTTTTGCACAGAAATGTGAAATCCATTAAAGATTTGAATTAATCAATCGTTATTAAACACACAAGTGACCAAAAACCACGATGTTGAGTTCTGCTGAGTGTAGTCTATTCAGTTCAACACATTCTGAACCACGCGATTTACGGGTGATCACTCGGTGTGTATGTCTGTCCATGCTTTCTTCTAATGTGATCTATCAAATGATCCCTGCGTTTGAAGCCATTTGAGCAAATGTGGCACTTGTGTGGACGAGCTTCAGAATGAATTACCAAATGCCGTTTGAAATGACACAAGAAATTAAAACTTTTCTGACAATGTGGGCAAGTAAATGGTTCGTTTTCCCCTTCCATCGGATGCGTCATCAGATTTCCAAGCATACTTGAATCTCCCTGAGGAACTACGACTCTTCCAGAGCCTCTATATAATTCCGCCTCCGAAAGGTTGTGTTGTGTTCTTAAGTGCAAAATTAATTCAGATCGACTGCGACACACATCACCACAGACATGACACGTGCTCCGGACAAACGCATGTGGATCAACTGCTGCAGGGAATTGTCGTGCTGAAAATACAGCAAAGTCTTATTATCACAGGGCCTCAATTAGACACATGTCTTCCTTACCCACGTAAAGAGTACACTGTACCGGACTAATATACTGTTCTTGCTATACTGAATGTTCAAGACGCTTATTTCCAACTATATCTTAAAGCGACACGACCAGTTTGATTTTCTCCATAGCTATAGGTATACAATATGCACATAAATAAACAAGATTGTACATGTTTAATTCAAATTCGTTTGTACTCCAATTGCCCCCCCCCCCCCAAATAAATAAAATTCATAATTGCATTGTAAACATACCATTTCGCGCTGTTAAGTTGTTAAATATAGTCTACGCGTTTTTATCATAACACTATCGAGCTACTTAGCATACATTTTGATAGGATCCCACCAATAGATTAGTGTTTTTCTCAAACTAAACATGGGTGTAATCATCTATGTAAAATAAAAACAACAAAAAATCAAAAAGCAGCATTGTTGTCCATAAAAGAATGAACCCAGACTAGCAGTTGTAACTGGCCATGCCACTTTAATTTTTATCTAACAACACAGACAACAATTGCAACACAACAGCATTTCATTAGTGACTTCAGTACTTAATAAACGCATTCTACTATCAATTATAGGTCTGATAAACTATAACTAAATGAGAAATTTAACTGCAGTTACACATTTCACGAATGATGGTCATAAAACGGAAATTCTTGTCTACTGTTGTTTATCTGTAAACAACTTAAGTTGCAAATCTTCGAAATTTACACTATCTTTCGTCTCCACGTTTACTCTACAGAAGCGCGAGTGATTTTTTGCGTTGTCTTTCAATTTGAAAGTTTTGAAACATCGATTGCACTGGTATGGTCTTTCGCCGGTATGAACCACCATGTGACGGTTTAAGTTGTAGTTATCCTGAAAACATTTTCCGCACACTTCACATTCCGGCAGATTTAGTGGCACCTTGTGTTTAGCCTGAAGGTGGTACTTATAAGTTGCCGGAACAAAAAAGACTTTGTCACACTGCTCACACATTTCACAGTACTTTCTTTTCTCGTCGAACTTGATATGGTGCAGCAACGTTTGGCTGTCCTCAAATGTTGTCATACAAATCTTGCAGGTGTATTTTCCTACCGATCGAGGCATACGGTATGGTAAAGTTTCGCTTACGCTTTTAATTCCTCCTAAAACAAAACAAACCAACTTTAAATGACCAATTTTAATGATCACATATTTCTTACAGTTCTGTACATCTCAATATAGTTGTAAATTGCTTGTATTCACAAGCACATTTTGGCATAAATGTAAAAGAACAATTTTTATTTTTAAAAAAATGTTAAAAAGCAGGTAGCACCGAGAAAGTAATTTCTAAATACATGTACATACAATTGCAATCGGGTTTCAGATTTCAATAAGAAATTAAACAGTCAATAATACATCGAGCTATGTGTACAAACAAAAGCACTGACATTTAAATACAAAATTGCGACGTCTTGCTACTTCAACGATAAACAAAGAAAAGAACACAAACTAAAACGTATTAAAAAAAACTTTCTATCAGGATACATTGAAGACTATCATTTTCTCGTGGTGGTAGATTAAGCTTTGAAATGTGTCTTCACAATCGATTCTATACCGTTATTTTGCATACCTTCCTTATATACAAAATAACAACACGTGGTTTGTGAAACAAACATGATCATCCGCACGTTCAGTGTTGTGCGACATCTTGCAAAATACTTAGTCCATTTGTTTGAAATAGTATCTTCTGACTGAAAATCTGTTGGTAGTTTATAAAGTAAACATAGACAAGGTAATCAGGTGTCTTTAAATTTTATTCGCTAGTATTTTCTAAATAACATCATTACAAAAACACATTTACATGGTGACATGAAATAAACAAATAACAACAAAAATCAAATAAACGATATGCAATGTTATACAGCAATTTTACATGTCAATATATACATGTATTTATGACCCTTGCTCATGACGTTTCAAGTGATTCTGCAATACCCAATTAAATTTAAAGGCCATCGAGCAAACGTTACAAACGAATGGTCTAGATGAAGAATGGATTTTCATATGTCTCCTCAACAGACTGGGAGTCTGGAATCGCTTACCGCAATCTGAGCACGGATGACTTGAACTCTGATCGGAATGAAACATCATCATATGATGCCCATGGCCTTCTCTGGACTTGAAATACTTGGGACAAATATCACACATTGCAACGTATCCGTGATATACCCGTAAATGTTTCATTTTGTTTATAGGTTCAACAGATTTTCCACAGACTTTACAGACATCATTGTAAAACATGTCAGCAGGCTGTGAAGAGGTTTGTTCTGCGAGTGCGTGGCAGGTGATAATATGATCCGTTACTTGATTTCGCGTTTCAAAATACTTTAAGCACACTTTACATTGCTCCACAAACCCATGAAAGTCTCTCAGATGGCTGTTCATGCAGATATTGTCAATTAAGGCTCCGCATACGTCGCAAGTCTCTTTGGATATTGAAACCTCTGAATGGTCTATCAAAAAGAACAAACAAATAATCAATAAAGTGATGTTCCAAAATGGTTTGTCAAGCTACTAAGTGCTACATGGGTGTGAATGCGACATTATTAAGTAGGAAAAAAGTATCACTGAGGTTGATCACTGCCGTTTTCTTGCACCGATATATGACCACTTTCATGTCTTTTCCAACTTTCTTTAAATCTAAACGTTCTATAACACACTCTACAAGCATACGGACGATCGTCAGAGTGACATCGCAGATGTCTTTTAACAAAACTTGGACCCTGAAAACTTTTCCCACAGATTGGACAGAAATGCACTTCGCCGGCGGAAGTAGATCCATGCATTAGTTTCATATGGTAATTATAACCAGATTTTGACTTAAAACATTTTCCACATAATCCACAAATAGCGACTTGATGGTTTTCCATAGAATGCTTTAGAAGAGACTCTTGGTCAGGGAACGGCAAACCACAGCAGAGGCCACAGGTGTTGATCGCAAATTGGGATGGGGTAGCATCAGCACGTTTGCCTGATAAAGAAAATAGTCGGTATATAGACGCTTCCTAAATTCTGGATTTAATTATGCATGCATCGCTAAGTTACAAACATGGTTACGTCAAGTACTTGCGTACTAAAATCCATGCAACACATAGACTGCCTTCCTTACAAATGGTATTCTACCTGGTATACTAAGGACAAACTTTTGAATGGACAACGCATAACTTTATTAGATACAGGCATTGCGCAGAGTTACAAGAAAATGATATACCACAAACTGTTCAAAATAGATACATTGGACATTTTGTGAATTCGTCCAGTTCATCTGCCACTCATGTGAGCTTTGATATGCAGTTTTAAGTTCCATTTATTTTTGTACGTTTTCCCACAAAGTCTACACTTAAACGGCCGTGCATCGGAATGACTACGTAGATGGTAGATGAGTTTACTCGGTGTCGGAAAGCGCTTTCCGCATTTACTACATGTTGGTACATGTTCGCTGGTGAAATGATACACCTGTCTGTGTTGTTCATAGCCTCGTTTTGAATTGTACCATTTTCCGCAGTCCTCACATTGCAATTTGTTTTGTGTCCATGATGCTGTGCATTCTTTATCAGCTGAAAAACATAAACACTCGAATTCATCAGTAATACAATATCTGAATCTACAGTGGTACACGTAACGAGAAGCACCATCTTAACATAGCACACATGGACAGAATCAACAGCTATACAAGTTTAATGCACTATTTTTAAAAGATTTTCCACACGAGAATCGGATTCTAAGTATTTTTTTTCGAATTTTCGTTGTCTTTGCATACAAACTCCAAGTGCAGGTGTAAATCCCTTTTATGCTTATACGATTTCCCACAACGGTCACAAACAAACGGTTTTTCCGAGGAATGACTTCTTTCATGGATTAAAAGATTGCTGAGAGCAGGAAAACATTTTCCACATGTTTTACATGTCGGCAGATGTTCCCTGGAGCTATGCTGCATTTTCCTGTGCGTGTTATAGCCTTGGTAGGACCGATATCCTTTACCGCAATCCTGACAAATGACGACGTATCCGTGATTCAAAACCCTTTTGAAATGTTGCATTAACTCATCTTTGGATTGGCAAGTTTTCCCGCAGATCTTACAATTACAAGATTGTTCGTTGCCAGGGGACCACGCGGATTGATTGGGGTATGGTGTCTCTGGTGGTAGTGCAACTCCTACGAAAAGATGGAATACTGCGTCAGATTCTGTCTAAACGGCAGGAAAGCATAGATATCAAACTCTGTCGGACAAATTACAAGATTATCATCTGAGAACGAATATCTTTGTTAGAGACATTTCCAGTTTAAAAATCTGTAAAAATGCACTGTAGTAACGATACACATAACAAATGAATGAAAAGAAAGTCATGTGATATTTTCGTCAAAACTGTTTTATTTATCATTTAACATAGACATCTAACTTAAATATCTTTGAAAAATATAAAAACACTCTACAACACTCCATAGCACATATTCATTCCATTTGAAACAAAATCCATCATATTCATATATTAACTCCCAATGCTAATTACTACAAGTTCTGACAGGAGTTATAATCGGAATTTAGAAGAAGAAATGTATACTATCACTATGCATAATGAAGTCTCATGTGAGTTTTGAGGTTTGCTTTAAATCTGAATCCCCTGTGACAAACAGAACATACAAAAGGTCGATGATCAGAATGACAAGCCATGTGTCGTTTTACAAGACTAGGAGACTGAAACTTCTTTCCGCACACAATGCATGAGAACAGCTCGCCACCGGAGCTGTGCTTCATATTGTTATGATAGTTAAAACCAAGGACAGACTTGAACGGCTTATTACAGAGATAACAGTAAGCTTTATATCCATGAATGCGTATATTATGGCTAGTAAAACTTCTGGAGTCTGCAAACACAATGTTGCATTCTCTGCATCGCAGGCCTTTGTTGCTCTGACTTAGAGAGGACTGGGGGTAAGGTCCTATCAAAAACAAAAAGTGACAGTAAATGACCAGCTTTGAACTGTTTTAGGAAGACTTAGCCTATATAGAAGGAAGATTGCCTAAACCTATACAAAAGGAAAACGCCTAAACCTATACACTAGGAAAATAGCCTACACCTATACTATTCTTAGTTTCTCATACACTGTGGTGTACACCGTTTGGATTCCACATTGTATCAACACCTTGTTTCGAGATATCCACTAACGTGATATTTATTCACCATTAGGTTATCTAATGATCAAAAACAAAATGGTACAATATACATATTTTAAAAAAAAACATTTCTCATAACAAAGACCATATTTTTAAAAATGTAAAATGATATTTTGACAGGAAACTAAACATTCTACAAATATACTGACGAACACAGTTTTTTCAACACTAAAAACCCATTGTACTTGAAATTATCAAAAACACACACACAAGTAACACATATTGATGATACTAATCTCTGTCAAACAAGTCTGACTAGTCGATTCCAAAAAATTCAATATTCAACACCAAATAAACATCAAAATCCACACACTGTAACCAAATGCTGTTTTACAATAACACTATACTGAATAAAAGATACCAAAAATGTTCATACCGCAAAACAGGATGAAAAGTATAAAATATATAATTATATATAAAATACATGTTTACAATGTTGTGAAGTGTTAATGACAAAAACATTTCGTAAATATACAAAGAAATACAACACAATATTGCATAACATACCATACAGTCTAGACCAACTCCACAGGTCATATACACAGCATACACCTAAATAATTACTTTTTTTTAATCGGAGTCACGACAGTTCTTAAATTTCTGAAGCATAGTTTGGCCATAACAAGACAGAGTGTATGGGAAACCTGTAGTATGCTGTGACCTTGACCTCCATCATCATGTGGTGCACTTCAAACTACATGTGTAAATATCACATGAATCAATGTCACCCCACCCCAAGACATTCACTTTTGCTGCATTTGAAAGTTCAAGGATGCATAAAATAATATTGGATGTAAATGGAACAAAAATAAAATATCATATAAACTGGTGCTTTTGATTTCTTGATTCAGCTTTAAAAAGGGAAATTAACGTACACTGCTTTTTTAAGTACATGGAAGGACAGTGTGGGCCTTAGAATGAATTATTAAAATATTGATTAAATTGATTAATTACAAAACTAAGTGAAATTTTGATTTGTAAGTTATGAAACTCTGCTTTATATGTCTAAAAGAACGCCTGAAAAAAGCCCTGGAGAAACAAACTTAGAAATGAAAATTTAATGCACTTTAATCTGATAATCATTTATTGAGGAGCACATAAAATTAATTTCTGAAAAACTATGATGAAATGATGGATGGAAAGAGGTAGCTCCAATATATGACCCGATCTTTGTGGGGAGCGGGAGCATAAAAATTTCAGAACTTAAAAGGGATACACCTCCTCCCTCTACCCACCAAGACAGACTCTACCTAGGCAAGGTTACAGATCCCCAAGTGTCTGTCTAATCTGGTGGTGACAATGATCTGTGCTACACGCACTTCTGAATGTAACTGCATATTCTGTTACATATACAGACAGATGAAATTCACTAATAAAACAACTTAATATAACAAACATCGTACAATAGCAATGATTTGGTTCAATAAGGATATTTGAGATGTTTCACTGCAGCACATTACCTGATCATCAAGGAATCTTAGACTTTTGATGATGAACTTCGTATCTGCACCGTGAAAAAAAACGCGTTTCGATGTTTCTGCGTTTGCCTTGGTACACTCTCATTCCACAGACTTCAATACGATGGGTATACTGGTCAATCCTTCACAAGTACAGGCGAGGGCAATACTGGGATCTGAACTTTGATGTGTTTCTGAATGAGTTTTATATCTGTACGTGAATCAAATGTCCCCTTCTGTATACGAATGTAATGACAATTTGTTGGTGACTACATTTGATAAGGAACATGCATGGCACTGTGCTGGGTTAACTTACAGGTGACATTAATACATAACATGAGCTACTGGATGGAACGAACATTGTAACATTATGGCTCATTTTCGCTCTTATTGTCAAAGCCACCATATGAACTACCATGACTGGTCAGCAATGTCACTGGGTGAAGGTCAAACCTTCCTACATGTTGCGGGTGGCAATGTAAATTAACGTTTGTTTTTGGAGGCAAAAACATACGCCCCCCCCCCCCTGCTGTTAGTTGAGTAGTTTCAAAGGAGTTGTCTTGAGGATTCTTGGCAAATTTCTAATTTCAAACAAACATAATTCCCACAAAAATTAGAGGATTAAAATTTCCTGGTAATATGCACAACTACTTATGATGTCCTTGCTACATATCAAGTTTCTTAAAATTCGGATCAGTAGTTTCAGAGGAGTTGCGCTGACAAGGTTATTCATGAGGATTTCAGGCAAATTTCTAAGTTCAAACAGGCATAACTCCCACAAAAATTATAGGATCCTGGTAATATGCACAACTACATAAATGACCTTGCTACATGTAAAGTTTCTTAAAAATCGGATCAGTAGTTTCTGAGGAGTTGAGCTGACAAACTTTGTGATGGACAGACGGACAGGCCAAAAACAATATGTCTTCCCACCAAAGTGGAGGGAGACAAAATAACATTAATGTGGAGTGATAATTTATTATAGATGAGTAACAGGAATGTTGCACTGATATACTGGTATAATCATAATTATGTTATGTTTGCTATAATCACAATGCTACCACCTGAACAGTTTACTTGGTAGAAAAAACTTACTTTATGAAGTTAAATTAAAGCATCTATTTTGTTGGCAATTAGCTGCCATTTTCTATGATGCTTTCATAGTGCATCATCATGTAAAACTAAATCCTTTAGAAAGCTAATGATAAACGGTGTAGCTTCAAGAACCAAAATTTTAATGTTTAGTTGCACTTGTATAATACTAGTAAGGACCTATTACTTTTGTAACACGTTCTATCATATTATTCATACCGTGTGTTGAATAACCTAACGATGAAAGTACATGTAAGTATTGAAATCTATAACAAAGGTGTGCAAGAAGGTATTTCAATATTCTTGTGAAGCAAGACAGTTCACAGATACTTTTTGACCCCATGATAGGTGTCACTAATTTACAGTGCAGTGATATATCATATAATACTTAACTGGTTCCGTTCACTGTAACAAGATGATACTGTAAATGTTTTTGTGTAGTATGTTTATGATGTGTAAACCTTGTTTTATGATAGTGGACAGATGAAACTCTCTCTCTCTCTCTGACTGAAGTATTCATAGCACCCAATCTTTTGATCATATGAATTACTGATGACTTCCTTTTGATCTTTGATTAGTGAACAAGGTGAATGGACATGATCCAAGGGAATAGGATCTGATTATTATATTTGAGATTTTTATGATCTTTGACCAGAAATCAATAGAACCCTCTACCATTCAATCCTACTTATACATTTTGATCAAGTATTGACTGTGACCTTGTTGTAATGATACCAAAATGAACAGGCAATGTTTTCAGACTGTGTAAAGCAGAAAGATAAAAGTCTATTGTCATAATTGTTTCTACAAGAATTGGTATATTTGATCCCTGATTGAATTGTCACTGTCAGAGACCTGAGTGCAATACATGGGTCTACGTTTGTGGTACTTTATCTACAGTTGATGACATGTCAATGCAACAGAAAGCCTTTTTGAAGATAGTTAACTTCCATCATTTCTTGCCAAAACTGCCCAACCTGTGCCAAGCATGAGACTACAAACTTAAAACTTAACTGTTATCCACACAACTTTGATTCTACTTATAGTCACCAAGTGCGAACTTGAAATAAAATGCACCTGTGATATAGAACCCTCAATGCTACAGCCTTCAGCATCTTTCACCTTAATCAGGATGCATCTCTGTGAACAAGTGAAAAATAATGGGGCATAAAAAATCCCAATAAAAACAACCCCAAAAAACAAAACTTATTCCAATACATGCAGAAACACTTGTTATGCCTACAAAATTGTATGTATATATTCATATACTGTGATACTGGCCTACAAATATGATCTTTGACCTTTTGAAAATTGTAATCAATATAACATTTGCAAATGGTGCAGATCAATAGTGGATTTCATTCATAGCAATTTACATACATATATAATACAGTTGACCCCACTAGATACTTTTGGATGCATTTACACCACTTGGCAGTTCTCATACTTTGATCATTTCCTGATGTCTTTCTGCTTATAATGACAGCCCCATCAACAGGGATATTCAAATAGAATTTGATCCTTCCATGCAAATGTGGTGAAATCCATATTGCAACTACATATGTCAGAGCAAATTTAATGTCCCCGGATATTGAGTGCCATAACTCTGCAAAAAATCTATCCACTGGACCAATGTAAGTATTTGGCTGTCTAATCTAATACATGTACATGTAACTGGCAAAATGTACGAGTACACACTATTCAGGGGCATAACTCTACCTATTTCTTTTTTACCTGAATCAAATAAAATCTTGACCTGAATTATCCTTATGGAATATTTGTTTCCTGAATTTCAATATTAAAACTGACAGTGTATGATTGATATAATGAGTGGAAACTTATAATGAACTGTTTTAATTTAATAAATCCAAGGTGCATAGCTCTGTCAGACACAACAATATTCACAAACACTGACAAGTCTCACTAGGTTCTCCTTTCAGTCAACACCATAAAACATCCTTGAAGCACATCAAATTCAATTACTGTGACCTTTGATCTTTAGACACAAAAATTTTAAAGATCGAACCATAGGGTGACATTTTCCTATGCACATGGGCAAGTCAGTATACCTTACAAATGTTCCAAGGTCAGAAAAAAGGTATCTTGAATTGGGTAAAGACATATGAATATCATATTTCTAATCAGTGATGAATATTCATTAAGTGTTGATAGAGAAGGACTTTTTAAAGTGTCTAGTGTGTGTTTTGTTTACTAATGGCATGTTCTTGTGGTCATGTACTTCCGCTAAACATGTAAAAAGCACAAAAACACAATTTACTATACATGCATTACAAATGTGTCTTTATTCTATATATATATTCATATTTCTGATTTAACATACGACATTTACAAATACCATGAATACATGTAGAAACATACCAACTTCAGAAGATTCATTTCACTGCAATTTCAACATCTAACAATATTTTACAAAATGATTTTTAAAAAAGTTACGTTGAATCATCTTGTCATAGATACATTCATATAGTAAACTAATACTATTTTATGCCCATTTTCTGGGGGGACAAAATCCCTTCAATATTCTCCAAGGTATTAATGTTCATCATATATCTCATAATCATTATGAACAAAATAACGCTGTTCTCGGCTACATTAGACGCATTGCACACCATGTGCAGCGAACTACATATTGTTTTGTGAGCTTAGTGAAACAGAGTCTAACCAACAGTACATATATATACATGTTGATTTGCAGCATGAAGACTATTTACTACTGCATTGAACAATGAAGTACCAATACCATCCTCGATCCATGTCTTGGATCAAGGCTATACTCATACGCTCTGCTTGTGCGGAAAATTGTTCTGCTTTTCAGCACACAAAATAACACATTCTGAAGATAATGTGTTAAGCATTCAATGTGTGAACTCATTACAATTCTGAAGGCTAAAACATAAACTTCTGTACCATTACAAAAGCGCTGTCAAGAAATTATTATCTACAGACTTGGTCTGTCCATTTTATCAATGTTTCTTTCTCAGGAACAATTTCATCAGACCCAATATTCTGCTGCTTTAAGTATACTCTTATTTGTAAACAACTGCACTGTAAGTGGTACGAAGTATATGTTGATCACCATCAAGTATTAGCACACCAGCATTGTGTAGCTTGAACTCGTATTAATTTGTGAACCAGTAGAATAGCATAGGGATGGAACTTCATCCTGACCATATATGTGTCCTAAGTGTTTATAAATGTATATAACTATGAGAAAAATCCCGAGACTATAATCACTTGATGTTTTCTTACTGCCTGTAAATCTCTTTCAAAATCACTTCAAAAATTTGTGCCAAGTACTTTTTGAGGTCCAAATGAAATTTTCTATCACAAAATACAGTCGATTATCATAGTAACTAAAGTCAAGATAAAAATTCTTTTGTTTGAATGTCTGAAATTCCATACTGCAAGAAATACTGAGGTGTACATCCCTTCAATTTAAAATGTCCATTTACCCTGGTCTTTTCACAATTGCCAAATGTTTTTCCAATCAATGTTGAAAGACAGCTTCTAAGACAATGGAATAAAGGACAATACATATATCTGTTCAGTTTAAAATCCATCCCTATAAATTGTCAAGAATGATGAAATTTGCAAGGCCTCAATATCTTTATTAACACCTACCCTTATGAGCAGTGCATATTAACACATTGCAGAGGCACTGAGAGGGAAAACTATTAAATTGCCTTAAAATCTTCCATCTAAACAATACAGAATACAAAATATTCTTCTAAAGTGGCCTCCGTTTACAACAAAATATGATAACATTAAATGCTGCATACGATGAATGATTTTTAGGTCCCACCTTAAATTCTTCATTTTCCTTCAATCATGATAATAATTCTGCTTGATCTACGTCCCTCTTATCAAATTATTATGGAACACATTGTATCATGAAATTCATTAACACCGTTTAATTGCATATGCTAATTTAAACAGTATTTCATTATGTATAAAATAATAGGGCAACACGGCAAGCCTTCTCCTTATTTCATATTATTATGTTGTCCTGGTAAACAATGTTTATACACATAGATGCATCAATCAAATTTAGTTGAGCTGTGTAATTGAACGCATGTTGTTATTGTAGTGGGTTGTTTTTTTCCCATACATTCTGAACAATTTGGGGGCAAAAAGTGGAAAGTATCAACAGTGTTAAACAAAAGATAGAATAATTACAAAGCTATCCAACATTTGGTTAGACAGCCAACTATCGAAAATTTTTTTCTAAAATTACCAATTATAACTATCAATGAGATGTTTTTAAAAATGTTTCCTTATCTTTCTACATATATTTCATACATTATATGGTTTGACATTCGCTTGTTTATAATAAAGTATTTCTTACACCAATATTTTATTTAGCCCCAATGGGGATCCGGGTTAGAAAAGGTCTTCAGCACCCCTTGCATGTCGTAAGAGGCAACTAAATGGGGTGATCCTTCAGATGAGACCGGAAAAACCGAGGCTCCATGTCACAGCAGGTGTGGCACGATAAAGATCCCTCCCTGCTCAGAGGCCCCGAGTGCTGAGCACAGGCCTAAATTTGCAGCCCTTCACCGGCAGTCATGCCATCTTCATATGAGTGAAATATTCTCAAGAGGGACGTAAAACAACATAAAATCAATCAATATTTACATACATGTAGAATCAACTGATCCGTTTACAGATTTATAATAAAGAATGGATATTATACAATTCTAAATCGGTTAATACAATGATTTGGCTATCAACAATTTAAAACATTCACCTCTTATAAACCGAGAAAATATCAATAAACTGAGTAATGCAATGATTCAAAATTCAATTTTATTTGAAACTTTCAACAAAACACAATGACAACATCTTTAATTAGTTGACTTTTAACCACTCCCCTTCAAGATATACAGTATATTTAATCATAACTTTTAACACTCATGAAGTGGCGACTTCTAAACAAACCGGTTGAATCCAAGGTGTGAATCAGTGTGGCCTTGAGAGAATGGTTGGTGTACCTTTGCGACAAGCCCGCTTTCTCCGAGATTCCCGCCATTATGTTCCCGATTTTATTGTGCCCTATTGGGCTGTTGTCATACCACTCAGTACAATCCTGATATCTGCGTTTAGGCCTTTGGAAAAGCCTTTCACACATTGGATTTAAATGGCTCGTGTACTTCATAAACGACTTTACCGGACATAGAGGATCATCTAAAAAGAAAAACGAATTTATATACATTCAAATGTTCGTATAGTTTGTTTATAATTCTAGTTAGTTTTATTTTTCAGATTCAGAAATGAATTTTATCTTCTATCATCAAAATTTAAGCAATTGCATTTCACACATTTTCTACAAACCTGGTATTGCATACATCCATCCGTCTGCTGTGTTATGATCCTCCTTTTTTGTCAGTCCATCCTTAGCAAAGTTAATGTACAGTCTACCTTCTGCATCGTACCGGGCACTGAAGTCAGATACCTTCAGTTGGTGCAAATTTTCACGTCCTCTACGACCAAAGTACAACACAATTTCTACGAACACCTTCTCCTGAAGTTTTACATTGTCCTCTAAATCAAAGTACTGATACATAAGTTTTAAGTCATTGGTTTCGATTGGTGGATAATGAGACACTCCTCCCATACCGCTTCGTTTCAATTCTTTGGTAGCTGCCGAAAAAGCAAACTGAGATTTTCTGAAATCGTTTCCGTGAATGATGTCAATTTGGTTTTGTGAAATCACACACAAATGTCTACCAAGTCCATGTCTAATAGAAAACAAACTGCTTTTTTTGTACAGTTTACCCCCAGTCGTTCTAGCCTCAGCGTAAAACTTGGACAAAGCAGAATCCAAAGCATCTGCTTCCATTAATTCAAAATCAGGAGAAAGTCCTTTTTCCACTAGATAGCTTCGAAATACTTTCACGGCCATTTTTGTGGCCTTCTGAGTGTTTCCTGCATCTTTATCATCAAGGAGTTGCTGGAATTGAGCGTCATCAAGTGATGCAAATCTTGCCAAGTTTTCATTACTCTGCTGCATGGCCTCGTTATCGTCTGCTTCAAGACCTAGTCGAAAGTTATCAGAGACGCGAGTTTTCATTGGATGGCCAAATAATAAAACCAATCGTATCAATTTGGGAATTCCCAATTATTTGTGGTCCGATGTTGGAAAAATCAAATGTTCTTTTTATTTACCTCGAAAGTACGTGGTTGAATATGACAGTTTAATTTGTCTAGTTTGTTGGATTTCATCCAATCAGAAATCTAAGAATTATTTGATCATCTAAGAAAACAAATCGTCTCTCAGATCCCCTGCATTTCATTGTAAACGGAGTCCACTGTATTCTTTTTAAAACACTATCATTTACAGTATTACACAAACTTTATCAGTACATCAATTCTGTATCCATTGTGCCTTTGACTTTAGAATTCGGTCTTCAAACCATAAAAACCAATTTGGGCATTTCTCATATGATTAGCTGTGTGCCTCAAAATATATCAATATCTGCACTTCTCTCTTCATTAGATACATAAAGAATTTTGCCCAATGATGTAAAAAAAAAAAACAACAATCTGAGTTACAGTAAAGATAAAGATACTTGAATTTTTTTGTAAAAAAAAAAAAAAAAAAGAATTTGAAACTATTAACACTTTTATACACATCTTCCGGGAATATGAAAGATATCAATGACCAAGACTTGCCTCAAATTTCATCACTCTTAACCTCAAGTTAAAAAGTAAGCCTACCTTTACTAAAGGAACCGTCTTGCCAGGAAACATTTGGATCAGTGCTAAGACCACTACTCTCATTGGAAAAATCTTCTCTGGACCATTCACCTGGAGGATCTTCGATCTCGCTTGGCTCACCCAAATCATCCTGACCGCCCATGCCAACAGGCTGCTTAATGTCATCAGGAATGTCAACATACATGTCTAGCCCCCCCGTGTCCTCATCCTCCTCGATCTTTATCACTGTCATGCCTGTGGTAGACTCCACAGACTTCCCACTAGTATTATCGCTGCAAAAAAAATTTGGAAAATAAACATTATTGGTTCATGTATTAAACGTTGCCAACTGTGTTTAGGACTTCTATAAATTACATTTCTTGATGTATTGTCAGCAATTAATTTTGATGTCTTAGTGTGTGTAACAGTGTTGTATGTATTCTCAATAAAAGTGACCTTACAACTTGGGACATAGAAACCTAAAAAGCTTTTGTCAACATTACCTCTGTGTAGCAACAGGCTCAGATGCAGCTAGCAATCTTTCCACATCATCTGAGTGCATCTCGATGGATTTCTGTGCTGCTGTGTCTATTTCTTGAGAATTATTTGTTGTAAGGTCCTGATTTGGAGGAATACTTTCAGATTGAGTCTGATCAATTGAAACTGTTTGCTGTCGACTGCTGACATCAGCTGACGGTTTCATGGGTGAGGGCAATGGCTGTGAAGGTTCTGGAACATTCCTGGGACTAACAGGAATGGTTGCTACTGAGGTGGGAGTTATCTGAGGACTGCTAGACGGTGGTCCACTGCCAGCTGTAAAACTGGCTTGTGAGGCACTACCTGCGGCAAAACTGGCCTGAGATGGACTACCAGCTGCGAAGGCTTTCTGCGAGCTTTGAACACTGCTCGCTGACATATGCTTAAGTTGTGGCGGGTGATGAGATCCTGGATGAGAAGTTCTGGCGGGTGGCTGTTTGCTCTGTGCTGTTTGACTTAACTGTTGTCTCTGAAAAGAACCCTCCAGCTCTGTCCGAGGCGATTGGGACTGGTCCACATTATAGGGTGGTTGTTTCTGGGATGATTTTGTTGGCTGTGATTGATTAAAACTTGAAGAGAGTCTTTCATTTGTTGGATCATGTCGTCCTCTTCCTATATTTGGTAGCTTACTCTGGGGGGCCACACCTGAACTAGAAACATTTATAATTTGTATATCACTGTCCCCTCCTTTCACTTGACCAGCAACTGAAATGGACATGCTCTTTTGGACCGGTGGTCTGTCTGACTTCTTTGGCCATCCATTTGCATCCCTTTCCGGAGGGTCAGTAGTGACCAGCTCTACTGAATCCTCTATAATTTCTATAACTCCTGGTGGAGGCTTTGGTTGAGAAAAACCTGATCCAAGTCTTGGGACACGTTCAAATGGGTCTTGCGTATAACTGTGTGCCATGCTGAATCTGTCATCCATTCTCTGACCCAGTCCACTTGGACTAGTCGCCTGCACCCTTGCTCTCTTATTGTCAGGACTGGAGGGTCTACCACTGCTGTCTGACGATCTTTTCATTGCACCATCTTGAAGAGTCTTTTGTATGTTAGTGGAACATACATAACGAAATTCAACACTATCTTGCATTTCAAAATTAGCACCTTCATAAGACGACATGCCAGATTTGGCATTCAAACACTTTTGGAAATCAATACAACACTTTGCCACACCATCTGCATGCAGGAGTTTTGCAATTTTTTCAACATCCTTGCAGTTTTCTTCTGTTAACATCATGTAACCTTCATATAAATACTGCAAAAAGGCTGTGACAGAATTCTGCTTAATATCTGCATTTAGACGTACTTCTAAATGCGACCCAACAGAGGCATTTTCCATATGCTGGAGCATAGGACATGCTGCAATCAACACCAATCTGTGAGCCTGAAATCAATCAAATAGATTCATGATTTAATTTTTTGCTATGTATGAATTACACACTACGTTTACATGTAAATTCAACACAAGACATGATAAATAGATTAAATACAAATATACATCTTGCATAGGCCAAAAAAAAATTATGTGTGTTTACTGTCTCCTGCTGAAAAAAAAAAATAGGGTCGGTAGGTCGAAAATTTTTTTTTTGGTTGCTATTTAGGATGTTTGATGTTTGTGTATGTCATAATGTGTAATTATTGTATGTTTGCAGTTTAAACACCCTTTCAACTACTTTAGATGTTGATATCTTGTGCAAAAGCAGGTAAAAATCAGTTAGGCTATGGAGAAAGACAAAAGTTTTGGAAAGTTACAAAATTTTCCAATAAAAGTGTTAGGGTAGGGATGAAAAATAGGTTGGTCTGGATGACAGTAAAGTTGAGTAAACACACATTTTTTTTTTTTTTTGGCCATATCATAATCTAATGGTTTATTTCTTTGTTTGTATCATGTTTTATGTCCCATTCCAGAACTTTATGTCACCATCTTCAAACAAAAGAACCACAACATTAGACCTATGCAAGGCACTCAAGGTCATAATGCATTGTAAAGCGCTTTGAGTACTTAGGTAGATAAAGCGCTATATAAATCCAATTTATTATTATTATTATTATAACAATGAGGATTCTTTATTGTGTCTATGCTTACCATGATATGGAATCTCTATTATTTTAAAGGTCTTATTCAGTCTTAGAATATTTAGCAGATTTCTCTAATAATAATATTTTGCTAAATTTGACACTTTCATTTTTGCCATATTTTCATCATCCATAAAAAAAGCCAACAGTTCCAGCAAGCCAAAAATGAAA
This sequence comes from Ostrea lurida, assembly GCA_903981925.1. Taxonomy (NCBI): domain Eukaryota; kingdom Metazoa; phylum Mollusca; class Bivalvia; order Ostreida; family Ostreidae; genus Ostrea; species Ostrea lurida. Next base: position 11,188 of record CAJDSM010057865.1, on the reverse strand, counting down.
TTGCTCGATGTATGATATTATTACAAAGTTTTCTGTTTCAGTGAAATCAATAAAATAAACTGTAATAATGTGAATAAACAATCGAAGCCTGAAAGTCACTAACTTGTTAAATTATAAGCACATGTGTGTGTTTTTAAAAAAGTTTTTAAATAGTCTACAGAACCTGTTGAAACGACACAAATTCATGAATTTACACAAGCACTTTGGATTTAAAGTTGATTTACAGCGTTGTAGAGTGGACTCTTCCCATTTTCATAAGTTTACCTTTGTCTGAATATTTCCCGTTTTAATGACAGCATCACAGAGCAGCTGGTTCTTCCACATCAGCGCCACCTGTTTCATGATGGAACTGGAGTAGATCTGGTTCATGTATACCTTTTGGTAATTCATGTCGATGGATTAGGATGAAGGCGTGTATCAGGGAGATTTCACAAGTAATGTAGGCTTTATCTGAAATTCCAAGAGAAAAGTGTCAAGCACACTCAAAAACCTAAGAAAACCTTAATTTCCAACCTCTATTAGGTCCCATTTACGGAGGGGGGTCTGATGTAAACGAAGGAAAATCCTGCATTCTGGTGTTACCATGATACAAAATTTTGCCCTCCATGTATCCATATGATATATTTCAACCGAGTAATTTCACCAAGAATAAGGCCCAGAATTATTGGCAGAATAACCAATTATATTAAACATTTAGCTCATACTCTTTAAGTTTATTACCGGTACATAATTAAATTTATTCAACATTCAACGCCGTACGCGCGCCAGGTTGCAACACAAAATTTTGGTCCAGTGTGAGCCCTGTACATCTATACATAATGTCAGGACCATGCTTGATCTTTAAAAAATTTCAATAATATTGCTTTTTATCTTTACTTTCTTTCTAATGTGAGGCACTTGGTTTCAAGAAACAGTTCTCTTGTGAGCATGAAATCATTAGAATTTCACCAACAAGTGACAGTGGATCAAGAAATTTCATACATGTTTCAGCAGGGCTCACGCTGCCGTTCGCCATTGACAAAAGAATCTCAAAAATGGCTACAGAAATTCACAATTGGCGAAAGCCAATTTTTCAGTGTATTGAAGTCACGCTGTGCCTAATCGCGAATTTGAAAGAAATTGTAAAATGATAAATCGCGACAATCGCCATTTCAAATTATTTTCGTATCTGGGGATTTCCACGTTAAAAAAAAAAAAGCTTTAATTTGATTGGTGTAATGTAATGTGTACACAAACATGATGGTGCCTGCCAAAGTTTTCGATAACGAAGAGAAAAGACTTTCATTTTTCGCCGAATATTTTGATTATGATGAAGATGAATTCAGCGGATTTGAGCTTGAAGATATATTAGTTCATGTGGAAATGATACACTCTTCCCCTAACAATCAATCTGACAAGAATACAACGGAAAATCTCGAGAATTGATGATACAACAAAATAAATTCCTTTTGCAGCGTAATAAAGTTAAGGATGTACCTTGACTTTATTTTCCCATTTTAGTATGATATTACTAGATCACTTGTTGCTCACTCTTTAAAAATAAAGACAAACCAGTCGAATGCCCCCAGTTATAATAATGTTTCGCTTGAGTATTTGCAATATGGTCAAACTACCCAGCTAGAATGATTTTACCTGAGATCATGCCATTAAATTAACAAAGGTTAATGACGATAGAATCTAAAACATAAATAATTATGACATTCTCTATGTTTAGTATATCTAACCTTTTTGTGACGATTAATAAGAAAATGAGAGAGGAAATATGACTGGACAAGAACTTTCTGAATCAATCATATAAATCTTAATCAGCAGTGTTACTTATTATTTATGCTATATGTAAAACATTCAGGCTAAATTAATTAAGTGAAAAAGGTAACACAATTTCTGTGTGAAAGATATTTCGCTGACGCAAAACATCATTTGCACAAAAAATGGCTACACTTTGTTGAAAATAAAAGCAGGCAAGCACATCTGAATTTGGGACAAAAGGCAAACATGTCATTTGAAAAATAATGTACATGTAGTAAATAAGATATTTTACACAAAATTTATAGTTTTAAAAATGAAAGAAAAAGTGAGCAAGCTCACTACCCACGCTCCCACATTGCTTGAAATGTAGTTTTGGGCAATCAGGTAGAAATCATAATTGAATATCGGTTATAAAATGGATACACATTAATTGATTAACTATTGATTACTAGGATTTTTTTTCTAAAATAAAGTAAGAGATCTTTTCATTAAACATACAATAATTTTATCCTTCTTCCATTCAGTGTTTAATTGGTGATGAGGTCAAAGGGAGCATAATTCCCTGAGAAAAAATGAATCAGAATTTCCTGTGTATGATGCGCATCTACACAGTATGTTCTTATCATTACAAAGCTTCACGATAATTGTTGAGCGTTTTAGAGGAGTTGCGTTGACAAACTGTTTTCAATAGTAAATTGTGGCGCAAATTTCTTAAGTTCAAAAGGGCATAATTCCCGGAAAAAAATTGAATCCGGAATTTCCTGTGTATATGCGCATGTACACAGATGTTCTTCATCACTACAAAGTTTCACGATAATCTGTTGAGCGGTTTCAGAGGAGTCGCGCTGACAAACTGTTTCAATAGTATATTTAAATGTGGCCAAATTCTAAGTTCAAAAGGGGCATAATTCCCCGTAAAAAATTGAATCAGAATTTCCTGTGTATATGCCCAATATACACAGTATGTTCTTCATCACTACAAAGTTTCACGATAATCTGTTCAGCGGTTTCAGAGAGTTGCCTGACAAACTGTTTCAATAGTACATTTTAAATGTGGCCAAATTTCTAAGTTCAAAAGGGGCATAATTCCCGAAAAAAAATTGAATCAGAATTTCCTGCATATGCACATCTACATGGTGTGTTTTTTCATAACTACAAAGTTTCACGAAATTCTGTTGAGCGGTTTCAGGGAGTTGCGCTGACAAAAAAAACCAGGACTGACTGACGGGTCAAAACATATACCCTCCGCAACTCGTTGCGTGGGTATAATAATGCATTATCAGACCTGTTTACCCCTATTTTTTGTCTCTCCGTATTTGTGATCAGATTTGTCAGTGAATTTGGCATTTGTCCGTAAGATTTTCTTTATAGTGTATTTTACATTATATTCAAAGAGCAAATATGTAGATTTTTATCAAAACTTGATTTAATGAAAATATAACACTGCATTCTTGCTTTGCAAATTCTGAAATAAATACGAACATTAAAATAAATAACTGTTTATAACTTGAGACTATTTCGAATCAGGAAACTGTTTTTTTAAAGTTGGCACAAACTGTATCAACTGTAGCCTGTACTAACCGACAGGTTCATGTGGGCTATAATTTCACAGACTTTCACTTCCGCCCGTGATCATTATTCCTAACTGCAAAGAATCATTGCATTGTTCCCGAAAATCGTGAATACTCTATTCTCTTACAAAGAACCCCAAGGACTCCCATTGCTTGTGTAATATTCGTAGCGTGTTTACAGCCATAATGATTTCTTCCGCATGAGCACATAGAAATCTACGTTTGCAAATATTTGCAATGGACCACAAGTGCTTCCTTTTGAAGAAGGGCCAAGAAAATTACCAAAGATGATTACATCGTTGCCTTCTTTCGCGGGGTTTCGGCCATTTTTTAAATCATTTCATTGACATGACCTATGATGTATCACGGAAATGTTTTACAACTCCCTGGTTCTTGCAATTATTCAAGCGTCAATACACAGCAGATAATAACATCAACTATAAGCATAAAATATGAACGGACAGACTTCCGGTTTCCGTTACTTCGGGACATGGAAAACGTAAGACGTATTTTGGTCTCAAATCCGTACAAATTACGGAAATCGTAAGAGTAAACAGGTCTGCATTATTGTTCTCTTTTTTTTCAATCTTGTGTGGTAGTTGATTTCATCCGAAATCTTTGGGTTACCATTTCAGATATATGTTGCATCCTGGGATTCAGGAAGTAGAGTGGGATGATACCCTAGCCAAACCGATATGAAGCACGATAGAGTCTATCCGGGTAATTTTGGCCACCTTTGGGTTCGTCACTTGATATCAACATTTTCCCTATTCTACAATACATGCTAAATTTATCGATTACATCAAACGTATTTAAAACCCTATGAAATCTGCGTCTGTAGTATGCTTGACATAGCATGATTATGAGTGAAAAGACAGATTACAACCGATAAATTGAAAAGGGGTAAAGTCGGCCAGCACAGGGTAAATTCGTCATGGTGATTTTTAGTGTATAACCATGCTACGCCAAGTATATTACAGAAGATTTTGAGATGTAGATTTTGCAGGGTTTAACACATGCTGGATGTAATCGATAAAATTAGGTATCATAGGCATGAAAAATATGTATCAAGTGACAAATACAAAAGTGGCCGAAATTACCCCCATGCATGTACTACGATGTAAGACACACAGTAGTTTAGATATAAAATAAAATGACAACTGTATATAATATATAATAACAAGTAAATATGTCTTTTAAAGGTAATCTCTTATGAAATAACAACAAAAAGTGTAGTTTTTGTTTTTTATTTATATAAAATTCAAGGGTGACGAAATTACCCGGATTGACTCTATCTGATCCATGATACAATACACATCATGATACTTTGCATATAAATAAAAACTAGGAAAAAAAATTCATATTTATTCAGCTCAAAACCAGAAAAAATATCACTTGCTTGAGCTAGTTTCTTGATTTAACAATTCTTTGTTACATGTATGTAAACAAGGCTCATGCCATGTTTTGTTTACATATTAAAATACCAGTTTGTTTTTATTTTTGCAGTAGCTGTATGTGCTGCCCAGTTTGGAAATTACTCATTCCAAGGATAACTACTTTACTTTTTCACATATGGTGAACATACAAACAATATATATCATTATATTTATTGTACATAGTCCGAATACTTTGGTAGGGTTTCCCTTTGTGTTCCATTACCTTTACGTCTAAGGTTGGCAGAGCGTATTTCTGATCTAAGATTAGTATTTATACGCTCTGCCTACATAAACAAATCTGTGCTGAATAGCTTTTTCTCACTCGAGTTGAATGTAGACCCATTGAATCAGTCAAATGCTTTAAAAAGTTAACATTCTATAGATCTTTGATATAATCTTAACAGAGTACTGAGGGAAAACAGTAACGCTATGCCCTAATTTACCATATTCTAACCGAATATTGATTTTATACACCGAGAAGTGATGCCTTTGTTTCCATCAAAACGGCATGAGTTATCGGTCTTCGACCGCCTTCTTGAATCTAAAAATAGGCACTCTCAGTTCATGTCCATCCTGCATCAAATATCATCAAACATGCATTAATACACAGCCTAGTACATCCATTTACACTACTGCATACGTAGTTACCTTTTGTTTTTTCTTTTTGCGTGTACACTTTTACAACAACGCTACAGCTCGCACCTGCCGTCCGCCATTACGCTATTTTTCTAAATCGTTTATAAAGTATAAACCCGAACCCGAAAGCACTACTATATCCGAATAAAAAAAAGTAAGTGGGCTTTGGCATGTATGCTAGAATACTGCTGACAAAATTCATTTAAAATGCAACTAGCGTAAAAAGTAAAAAGGCAATGTCCCAAAATTCCATAAATCTATCCTATAATAAAAAAAAATTATTTTCACTATGATAAAAATCGTGACATTTAGAATACACTTGCGCCCTCCCCTGTTTCTGCAAAAAGAAAATTGGGTGTATTATAATTTCAGGTGCATTACTATGTACGTGTTTAGGTGTAGATGACATTAAAAAATCTAGTACATACAATTCTTTTTCCCTTCACATTTTCAAGTAATGTTTGGAAATTTTACTTTGGATTTAATTATAATAGATATTCATAGTCTTAATTTTTCAGATTTACTTTTAGTCCCATCTTGTCGCGCTAGCCAAGGGTTTTCGGTCCGCTCCGCTCCCCATTTATGGTAGCCAAGGGTTTCGGTCCGCTCCGCTCCCCATTTATGGGGAGCGGAGCGGACCGAAAACCCTTGGCTAGCGAAGATGTTTTAGTCCGGGCTTTTAGTTAATGCATTTACATTGCAAAACATGATAGAATGACACGATCCTTGCATGCAATTGCTTACATAACAAAGAATCTCACTTGTAACTCAACAACTGATCATATCTAAATTTTTGCTGACCATTAGAAATACCTTAGTTATTAAAAATGGACAAATAAAAAATGAAAAATTTGAGCTCAAAACGTGCCTATACCTCTAAAAGATTTTAAAATTTCAAAACAATGTCTCTATGTACTGGCAAATATTTTGGGGGCGATAATAAACAACACGGGGTTGTGGGTTATTTTGCATTGATTGAGCAATTTCGACGCAGAATTTTCTATAATAACGAATTACTTACACTAAGATATAGTTGACTTCAACGGAACCCAGCAAACATCCTAGCTTTATCTTTTTGTCATTTGATAATGGAGCAAATGAGATCCTTAAAGGAATTACAAAAAATATATATCTCTTAATGGCACATGGCAATCTTTTAATTTGAGTATATGTTGTCAGTTAGTGGAAAGTAGACATTCTAAACGTATTTTTAAAGGGATAGTAACGCTCATTTTGGTGGAAATTTTTTCCACCCTAAATCATCTTATTCCTTTCGAATATAATAAAAAAGATATATGAATGCCATTTTACAACTTAGAAATGACTGTATGATCCTCAAAAGTTACAATAGGAATGACCTTATATATAGTAAATTGAATTTTTGTCCAGGAAGCCAAAAATTAATGGGACATAATTTTAAGATCATAAACATTTTAGATTTGGAAATAAATACAGATAAATACATAAAATTGTTATTTTTAACAGAAAATCACCTGTTTGAGTCATTTGGGCTCATTTTGATTTATTTAAAATTTTGTTGACAAAATGAGTGACACTATCCCTTTTAAAGATGCATAAGAAAATCCATTATACTTCATTAGTTATCATGTTGGGGGTATCAACAGTTCAGCCACGGTTGGTCTGATCTACACTGTACTTGCTGTTGTTTCGGAGATTATCAATGAAAAATTGATTTTTTTATGCATCTTTACAGAATGTATTCTTTCCACTGACTGATAATATATTTAACAATGGATAGTTGTAGCGATTATATTATTAAGGAACACCTGTAACATGGGATATTGAATCTGTTTATTTTGTAATCATGCACCACTGTTACAGTATTTGACAAAATACTTATTTATGCTCAATCTGTAATATTATACATGATGTTAATTCAAAGACTATCTATACAACCTACTTTTTGACGGGTCGTATCATGGAATTAAATTCCCCGTTCGGATGTCTTTCCACTAGCCTAATATTTTGAAATATCTACGGATGATTGGATTTAGTTAGGTGGAAATGGTGTACATGTAAGGGTGTCAAAGAAAGGAAATTAAATACATGTTATGGAATGAATCACCCGTCCGTCTGTCCGGCTATCGAAATGTCCAGCTGTTAGCTTTTTCTTGTCCAAGCAATATACATGTACTTCACATAGTAAGACTTAATACTAGACAACACAAGCGTAGCATCCCTTCCAAGACAATATTTATAAACAATAGTCAATGGTAACCTTGACCTTGAAAATCAATAGGGTTTATCCTCTGTGGAAGGTATAATGATTCTCTGATGAATGCTGTGTCTTCTATCTTATTCTCAAGAATTTTAGGCAATGGTCAACAGTGACTTTGACCTTGAAAATCAACAAGGTTCATCCTCTCTCCATGGGTAACATTTGTGGAAGATTTGATAATTCTCTGTTAAATGCTGTGTCTTCTATCTTGTTCACAAGAATATTAGGCAATAGTCAAAAGTGACCTTGACCCTTGACCTTGAAAATCAATTGGGTTTATTCCTTTTCCATGGGCAACATTTGTGGAAGGTTTGATGATCTTCTGATGAATGCCCTTGTATCTATCTTGTTCGAAAAGTTTCGGACACATACACACAGCCGCGAGCGATGATATTGTAGGTTTGTCGCGAACTTAAAATAGTTCACTATTGCCTCTCTCTGGAATTATATGGCTGTACATGCTCGAAGCATGTACAGACCGTACCTCATTCATATTGTGAGCTTTAGGACCATCATAATTATGTATCTTGTAGGAAAAGTTGTGCTGCAAACCAAAAGTAGGTCACAGTGCCCCTTCTGGATTTTTTTTTTTAAATACAGTATACATAATCAAATCGTATGTCTAGGTCATATCATTGTGTGGTCTATGACTATCAAATTAAACTTGGTCACCTTAACCAGTGGAAGTGACTTAAAGCTGACATGATTTCATAAATACTATAGTGCAGAATTCTATCAAGTCCGCCATAATCTTCTTTGCCAAAATCCGCCATAAATTAGTTGGATATTCCTGATTGTTATAACGGTGTCAGGATCTGCAGGGGTATATAAGGGGAACCTGAGATGTGCTAATGCCTTCACTTCAGCATTTTACCTGTGCGGATTACCTCGACGGTAGCACGTACATCTCCGATAGCCGATCATAACATTTAAAATTACATACCAAGCAGTTCGGGCTAGAACAATACAATCAAAATACCGTACATCTGTAAGAAATCCCTACAATTTTGAAAAATAGATTTAAGAATAAAAAGCGATACATCTGTGCATTCAATGTACGCATAGTGTGCAGTAACAATGTCCGCAAAATATGCACTAAAAACTTGCAGAAATATGTTATCAGCTATACGATTGAATGACATAGAATAAGCAAATGGCAAATAATTTATACCGTAAGCATTTATTTACCTCACTCAAGCAAAATGTGCAACATGACATCAATGTGACAATGAGATGCATGCTCCGCCTTGAAAACGCACCAAATGCTGCGGCGACATTACCTGGGAAGCGCAAAAATATGCTGTAAAGGACCCTGTATATGTACGGGTACACCTTGTCGAGAAATATACCACAGTAGTGGCAAATTCCCTTTTATTATCCATAATCCATGAAAAGTAAACGATAAAAACTCCACTTGTAATTCCTAACATGCAGGAAACACGTTGTCTTTTCAGTCCGGTGCCGATCAAAAATCTTCAATCAAAGGGAAGTATCAACATTAAAGTAGAATATTACCATATTTAAGTGCATACATGTATATTGGTCGACAAAATTTTTTGTAGATTTGTAAGTAGGACAATCATTAGGGTAGCAAAAAATTGCACGTGCATAAATAATTGTGTACTACTAGTATACGAGAGCAGAGAGGAGAAGGAAGAGAGAGAGAGAGAGAAGAGAGAGACGAGAGAGAGAAGAGAGAGACGAAGAGAGAGAGAGTTTGTTCAAGATAAAGTCCCTACTGAACTTTAGGTCCCTCATGAAACTTGCAATGATATGTAAGCAAAATTCCAAAATAATTTTTTTCCAAGAATAAATGAGTTAGTCCATTTCTTACAACATCTAGAAATTATAATTTCAGAATTTGACGGGGCAAATATTTAACTACTAGCAATGTAACATTTATACATGTTAGACAAAGAAAAATAGTCGACGAAAATTTTTACAAACTGGTACATTCTTTTATAGTTCCTTTACATTTATATCCAGAAGTACAAACTTTATATGTTATAGAAAAAAAAATAGTTGTTGGGAAAATGAATATAAAAATTAAACATGCATTTCATAAAAAGGACAGGTAGTGCAACCACGCAAATGCAATAAGCCTATTGTCATATTTGGCGTTATTAGCCAATGTACCATTTAACTCGTTGAATCTTGAATCAAAAATATAATTATGCTAAAAAGTAATTCATTTTTATCTCGCTTCCTTTTTTTCTATATAGTGGATATTATCGCACACGATATTGCATTGAAACCAACACGCCACTTACTCTTCTGATATATAGGATTATTCCATCTTACTAGCATTTGCGGTTGACTTGACATTTGAAATTACTAGTAAAATTACATTCCTGCGTTGAATCTTGACATTTTGGAATTATAAAATTACATTCTGCGTTGAAACTCGACGAAAAAATATACAATGCAAAATTTAATCATTGATTTTATCTATTTTTGGTCATTTGACCAAGGTACAACTATATAGAGCGAGGGGGAGCGGGGCAAGCCCCGACCCCACATAACTGGTTTTTAACAGTAATAGTGTACGCTTAATATACAATTATGAACATAATAGTAGCAAGTTCGCACCCCTTTCCCAATATTTTGACATGAGATGCGACACTTATGACAAATAACTTCGAACATTTTAGAGATCGAATACCCCGACCCGCCCCCCCCTTTTTAACACACACTTTTGAAAAACAACAATGTCTAGTTATTATATTTTTATGTGTTGTTAGACATTTATGACTGATTGTATGGTGTATAATTGCACAACTTAATAAGTTTTCCTTCATACACAGTTTACGAAATGCATTTAAACGCATTTCACAAATCAAAAAATGCATAACTACCAATATTTATTGTTTAAGCATATATATAGCTTCATTCCAACAAATATATAACTATTCAGGAAAAAATTATCGCAATGCACGTACATGCTTTTAAGCGTTTTTCAATAGCATACCATATCATCTGGGTGTAATAATGAAATAGTTCATTTCGTACATTCATGTAGCTGAAAAGCTTTACGAATGGAAGCTGTAAAGCGAAATTTTCAAATTGATGTTCACATCTATTTGAGAAGATAATTTATTAAGTAAGTAAAAAAAAAATACACAACTGCAATGTCAAAAGAATGCACAGTCAGATTTACGCCAAATCAATGGTAATAAACTTATTTTAGTAAATACGTCTCAATATATGACAATGATCGAACCTTATAAGCCTGGGAAAAAATGGTGATTTGAATTTTGGATGTATAACAACACTGATTTAGATAAATACATGTAACAAATGCCAATGTTTCTAACTTTGTGAGACAAATTTACAAATTGGAAAATACATAATTTCAAACGGTCACTTGGATCTAATGAAAAAATAGGAGTATATATAATGTTATCGCACTTTTACTTTCAACATGAAGATTGAACTTATGTAAATATTATCAGAGCAGTATAGACGAGTAGATGGGCTTGGCCTTATATGGAAGAATTCATTTTTTCAACACACACACACACACACACACACACACACACACACACACACACACACAC
>CAJDSM010057862.1:6241-16657 GCA_903981925.1 Ostrea lurida | reverse complement strand
TGTTCCAACACTGACCAACAACATGTTCCAACACTGACCAACTACAGATTCCAACACTGACCAACAACATGTTCTAATACTGACCAACTACAGGTTCCAACACTAAGCAACTACAGGTTCTAAAACTGACCAACAACATGTTCCAATACTGACTAAATTGTTCTAAAACGGGTAATCATGGTATAGGTGACATAAGAAATGATTCTTATATTTTTTCGGGTGATGCAGGTATCACCTAATTTTAGACGGAAAAACTCATCAATGCGCGAAGCGCATTGATGAAAAGTTTTACCGTCTAAAATCTCGGTGATAACCTGCATATCACCAGAAAAAATATAAGATTTATTTCTTATCATTTAATTTTATATTACAGCAACAAAATAATGTTCATTAGACTTTACATGTTGTTCAGGTACGTTGATCGAAAAATCACCTTAATTCTTAAAAGGTGTTTTAACCAATGAGAATCGGCGCTAGGTGATCACGTGAAATAAAATTAAATGATAAAACTTTATCCTCAGCTTTGTAGTACATGTAATTTTGTCTGTCAGGCCACACGCGCATTAAAACGGCCCCGTTTGCTGCTGACGTACAGTAAGTCCCAGTTAGTCTATCAATTTTCATCACTTCTACAATACATCAATTAAATTCCTATAGGATTAAACATATATAATCCCATGTAGCGTTGGTGCTGGGGATTCAGAGCATAACATCCTGTGCGTAAATAGGGAGTTTACCCATCATGCATGTCATGATGCATCGTACATGTACTTCCATCAAATTGAATGTTCTGCAGTGTCCTAAGCCTTTAGTTGTACATGTATACAATAAGGCAGATACCATAATCATTTAATTTTATTTCACGGGATCACCTAGCGCCGATTCTCATCGGTTAAAACGCGTTTTAACCGATGAGAATCGGCGCTAGGGGATCACGTGAAATAAAATTAAATGATAAGAAATGAATCTTATATTTTTTGGGGTGATGCAGGGATCACCGAATTTTAGACGGTACTCCTCATCAATGCGCGAGGCGCATTGATGAAAAGTTGTACCGTCTAAAATTCGGTGATCCCTGCATCACCCCAAAAAATATAAGATTCATTTCTTATTTCGTTCTAACCCACAAGCTGTTTCGATAGGAAAAAATGCATGTCAAACTATGTCTTGTTTAACGATATATCTAATTGTGAGTCAAAATTCGGTGATAATTGTCTTTCATGTACATCCGTTGTTACATATTAAAATATGTTGTGTACCTCATACATGTACACCACTGAATGCGGTCTGAGCGAACAATAAACTTCAGTTTGATATGCAGTGACAGTTATGGGTCAAAAGACATTAAATGTTTATCTTAGAAATCTTTGTCAGCAGTGATGACTGCGTGGTGCTGATTGTCATATTTACCTTAATTATGCCAGTTTGGACCGACCGTACATGTTACATTTGTGAACCATTAATCGCAATATCTCAAAGTAATGTGTGTCACAGATATTGTTCTTTGGTAGTTTTATCGTACACCAATATCAGGTCATGTCACATGACACGTACTATTCTTTATGTCGTTTCAAACTGCAACAGTTGGCCCATTGTGCTTAAGAGTTGCATTTTCTTTAACTTGTTGCATTCACGCATTGATGAGTTTTACCGTCTAAAATTCGGTGATACCTGCATCACCCGAAAAAATATAAGATTCATTTCTTATATGAATGCAACAGTAATGAGCATAAGGAAGCGTCAAATACTTGTACATGTAACTGCTATATATTTACAACAGAGAATGATGACGGTTTGTCATAAAGAGTAGAGGGCCCCTGTAATTAGTATAAATGATCATTTACTGTTGATAGATCGATGGACATTATGACCAAATTTGTATATTAGCACTGGGTCAGGTAATTGTATAAATACGAAACGAGGAAAATAATCTAGACACTGTAGTAAAATGCCTTGCCTTTGACTATAAGAGTAATTGTGAAAACTATGTACATTTATGTAAATCATTTTCATTAATTCTAAATACATGTAGATGTACTCTTAGGTTGACCAAAAAGGCTTTTTTGTTATCCCTCTACAAATTGTTGATAGTCATTTCCTCATGAACGTACAGCATCACGTGTTTCATCAAGACACTCATACATTTTCAAATCTACAGTAAAACTTGTTAGATGTTCAGTGTAGTAAAATGCACGTGTATTCCTTTCCTACACATTTTATTATCGGCTGCAGGAGGAGCGGACGATCTGTTTGTGCTGGTTTTAGAATGTGCACATGAGAAGAGAAGGGAGTCTTTGTTTAGCGTTTAAATAAAGTGATTCTTTATTAATAATAGTAAAATAAAAAGTTTTAGAAATAAATTTGTATGTATAAATAAAGTATTTAAAAACTGCAGTCAATGCATTTCATTCTTATTCATTATTTAACGAATATAATCATGAATTTACGATTTTAGACGAAGTGTTTACAAAGTACTCCTCAAATGGTAGTGTGTAAAATATAGAAGCCATTCATTATGGGGTTTCCAGATTCCAGATTTGATTTGATAAATGAATAGATAAAACAACAAGATATTTTGGTTTGAATATGCTGCGATTTTAGATATTTTAATTTTTGCATATTTTGATTGATCTCAACCTTGGCATTCAATATAGCCAGCCCTGCAAATAATATCGCCATCATTATGTGATACAGATCCGGGGTATGCCTTTCATTCTGTTTACATTGATCATGCATCTGCACTTTTTTGACTAATTATATTTGCTTTATTTGTATATCATCATGATGGTGCCATAACATTTTTAGAAATTCGCTGCAATTTGTCTTAGCATGGGCGATTTCAATGTAGAAGGGCGTGTAAGAAATTAAAGTAAGGGAAAAAAACATGTTGGTCGTTTCTGTATGTTCCTTTGGAAAAAGCTTAGAATTTTTAAGCGGCCGATTTGATGCTTTGCATCAAAATTAACTTGTAACAAGGTGTGCTATGGTCGTCCTGTACACAAACACGTGTATGAGCATGTTTTTCAGACCACAATCATGCCTGTATAAAAATAGCACACAAAAAACACCCCGCCCCCAAAAAATCCCAATCGATTTAATATTTACCTGTTGATCGTGAGTTGTCGATATGGGAATACACTGAGTGTCATTCTTTATCGCCGACCAAACGTATAATTTTATTGGTTTCTAAATATTTAACTTTGAACAGATACGTGCATCGTATATTTTTTCTTAAGCACAAGTGCACTGGACGCTATAACTATTTTCTGGTTCAATATTGACCACATTGGTGCAAGCATATTACACATCTACAACTGAACCTGTCCAATTGAAAAATAAATTGTGTCAATTCAGATTTTGAAAGGATTTGATAGAGACTATATTTTGTGGCGGAAGGATTGATCAATGAAATAGTTCTAAATATGTATGATTTTACTTCTATTTCATTCAATATACCTTCTATTTTTATACCCCTATTCCTATATTACAGTTTTGAAATTGCTGAGACATGAAACTAGTTTAAAATATTGTTATTTATCATATACTTGGTAGTGGATATGCTATCATATATCTTAGGTTAGTGGATATGAGAAAATCTGATGCCCTTGTATATGTATGACATTCACACAATCACCCATATTCATGCAACGGCGCGTGCAAAAAATGCAGTACCAATTCATCTGGCGCACGACCGTGCAAAAAACAATGCATATCCAATATCTGCACGCCGTTGCAAAACATGCATATCTTAGACGTCATAATGGGAAAAATTACGTTGACGGAAGATCGGCCTGGTAGATTTGTAACATTAAAAATGCCTTGCTTTTTACCACGGCTTATTTTAAGCTTGGACCAGTTATAATGATATAAATAGATCTTCAATATAACATTACAAAATCCACACATATGCATATCAGCCCTCGTGCCCCATATGCCACCTCGGACCTTCGCCTTGGCGGATACTGGGACGTACCACTCGGGCTGATATGGCAGTTCATGATATGAATTTTTGGTATGTAATTTCTCTATTTCAGATCATATGACTTGGTCGTGGATATGCAGAATCTGCATTGCCATTTGGCCTGATAGTGGAATGACGTCACATATTTTTATTTCCCCAAAAAAAAACAAAAAAAAAACCCCCAATAAATTTTTTTTTTTTTTTCCTTTCTATCGGGCCGTCGCCCAATTTGCCGTGCAATAAAGAAAGCATATCCTTAAATATCTGCACGCCGTGCAACAAATGCATTATCTTAGATTCATAATGGAAAAATTACGTGACGGAAGACAGGCCTGTAGGTTGTAACATAAAAAATGCCTTGCTTTACCACTTTACGCTTATTTTAAGCTTGACAGTATATGATTTATAATTAGAAATATTAAAATATCCAAAATCCCACATCATATGCCGATATCAGGCCCTTCGGGCCCATATCCACCCTTCGGGCCTTCGGCCCTTGGGCGGATATGAGACCACTTCGGGCTGATATGGCATTATGGTATGGGATTTTTTAGTATGTAATATTTCTATTTATAATTTTTGTTGAGGTATTTTTGTTTGGAAACTAGAATACCTATTCTTTAAAACAGACTAAGTCATTTGACTCGGCAATCTGTGCAAAATTCAGTATTTTGGCCAATAAATCACTTATAAAAGTTTGAATTTGGCCAATAATTATTAAAGTTTGATCCTAAATCCTTCAGTTGTTTGAAGTTTCGTTTTAGATTTTTAAGTCAAGACTTTTGAATATGGACGTGAAGTTTTAGAAAATTGACATCACTCTTATATGTTTTTTAAACCTCTTGGATAAAACTATCCGATATTACAACATAGCATGTATGAGATTCTTCCGTATTATCAAAGTGCATAATAGGTCATTCTCATCCTATTTCCTATCTTAACAAGTAAAAACCTTTCTTTATACATCTGTTTATTTGCTGATTAGAAAAAATTATGTTATGCTATCATTTATTGTAAGTTGATTGTTATCCTCATGTATTGTTCACCACCAACAGACGAATGGAGTTTAAATAAATAAAATCTTGGGTAATTTTTAAGTGCAAAAAAAGGGATGTTTTAAAACGTGTAGCTCGTAAAGCATGCTAACCCAAGTTTTTTCTTTTAATTTTAATAAGAAATGAATCTTATATTTTTCGGGTTGAATGGCAGGACATCCACGAACATTTTAGACGGTGTAAAGACTCATCAATGCGCGAAGCATTGATGAAAGTTTTACCTCTAATTGGTGATAAACCTGCATATTCTACACCGAAAAATATAAAGTATCTTATTTACTTATTAATATAATTTTATATCCAACAACCAAAATAATGTTCATAAGACCTTTACTTGCTTGTCAGTACGTTGATCGAATCACCTCAATCTCTACAAAGGTGTTTTAAACCAATGAGAATCGGCGTAGGTTGATTCACGTGAAATAAAATTTATATAAATAGATATTGATTCACTCCAATCTCACCCTGAAACCTCTCTCAATACTATTTTAGATTTTAATTTTGAGTTTGGAACACTCGATTTCAAGTATTTCCAAACTAATAAAACAACACTACGTTCTTACGTGTAATTCTCATTATGTACGAATCCCTGTGGTTCTTGTTTAAAACTAACATTATAGTTTCTGCAGTCTGATGGGAGGGACTGTTGATACCCTTGCTGTTTTTTTCGTCTCGTTCCTTTTACGGACTGTCACCTGTTCTAACGGTGCGGTGAAGAGCGAGTGTTTAGGGTGTGCAACTGGACGATGTGACTTGTCCAAGTCGACAGTACGCCAACCGAACACTTTTCCCATCTTGACATTTTTTTGTGTTTTTTATTTGAATAGGATTAATTAATGAAAAGCTGGTCAGGACCAGACCAAAATTATCTCGTATTTTTGCGGGGACGCCAAGCACACATCCGACATGGATTCTCCGTTTCCACCATGGGACCCACCTCATTAAGTGTTGTGTGTTCTTCGACTTATCAATCTACATCGATTAAAAAGGAGTCTGGTGTTTTCGAAATATAATTCAAAATTAAATAATGGATAACTTTATTTCTAACCAGGATTACTTTTCATGTGAGGACATGGCTTCCCAGATTCTTACAGGTGGAGCGTGTTGTATACACAGAAATTTGCACTAAATTGCCTATTTCCTATTGACGCGAGCCTAAACCTTTACACGGAAAAAGTTTGGTCAATTTCCATAAAATTCAATTGTCTGCTTCTCATTAACCATGTTTTTCGTGATTATCATGGTCGGATTTGTAGCTTGTGTTTCTCCACAAGTACGGTTTAGGAAATTGTTTAATATATACTGTATCATTAAATGAGGAATTTTGTAGGTAATGCATGTATAAGCAGGCGTATGTTATACAGATGTATGTATGTACATAAAACTTTATTCATTTGAAAAACAAAATAAATGCAATCATTTTAACTCACATGTCATTTAAGCTTTACTATCAGAAATTCAAAACATAGTAGCTGATGAAATATCGTAACCTGTTAATTTAATGAGAAGAGCAATTTTTTCAATTTCTTCTAAGTAAATATTCAAATGATTTAGTCGAATGTGTTTGACCATGATAACTATTCATCTTAATAGACTTATTGGTTGTTAGTGTCAACACTAGACACGTAAAAGGTTCTTAATAGTACACAAAATTTAACTCAGTATATCTTCAGATATGCTTTAAACTATTCTTTTTCCTTGCCAATTAACAAATGTAAAATGTATTGATTGATTGGTATGATTTTTAAAACTTCTAAATAATTAGAAATTATTAAGGTATGGTAAAATTGCCAGTATACTGAGTATTGACAAATGTCCAGACTCGCTGATACAAATAAAAATCCGATAATTTATTCTCAGTTTGATTTAAATTTCTTTAAAAAAAATTATATTCTTAAATCAATATTGTCATAGGGTCCGTTTCTTAATAATTTTATTTAATGGTCATACAACTTTTTTATGAGAATCACATTATTTTATTTATATTTGAAATATCTAGAATCTAATATGAAATCCGGAAAGACAAAAACAATTAGAAAAGTACATTCTTACAATTTTGTATCTCTTCAACGACAACCAATGATATATTTGTGTGAATAGATTCGATACCCTACGAATGTTCAGTGCACAAGAAATGTAAAAATTGATAACTAGACTAATTAAAAAAAGATGATAATTAGTTAACAAAAAAATATGTACAGTATGACGAACGTCAGTAAATAAATGTCATAATATATGTATGAATGTTCTCATTCTTGTTTCAAAAATCTGACTGGTCCCAGTGTTAAAATTTTCTTGAAGGTTTCCAGAATGTATAATGGAGACGGGGACCAGTGTATACTTTTTATTGTAAAGAGTTTTTGTGGCATAACAACATGAATTTTTTGCCTTTATTGTGTATTGCGGTATAAATCTGGAAACGTTCAGGGTGATACAAAAAATATTCCGGAATTATTTCTTATTGTTAATTTGTTATATTACGGCACCGTTATGATTCATTCATTCATCATTATTTGCGATCATTGATAACGTTTATATGTGTTCAGTGTTATGCTGGTTGACAATGTTATATTCCATTTCATTTTTTTCCACAAGTGAATTTTAAAATATATTCTTACTTTTGCCTGATAAGGATTTTTTTTAAAATTGGGCTATGTTATGACTTGGTGTGCAGATTGCAGTTATTAATTGCTTATAATATCATTTCATCACTCGTTTTTTGTATAGATAGTTTGGCGAGTAAACAATGTATAAAACGTAAATCATATTTTCGCAAAAGAAACAAGTATATTAAAAAAATTCGGAGTGGATGAAGTGTGGGCCAACACGGTCTTCCGCTGGACAAAAAGCGATAGGCAGGATCAGTGCCATGGAGGTAGTAAGCATCATCTGTCTGGAGCGGTACACATCCGGCGTGTGCCCCGATAAAATACGCATACCAACAAGAGTTGAAGGGTTTTCTGGTATAAACAGCGTGTCTGTCTAGGAAATTGTGCTAAAAAGATCATAAACGATATTGAAAAAAATATAGTCAGTTGTGCCTATATTATATATAAAAGGGAATGAGAAACGACGAAATACAGAAATGACATATGATAGTGATAATTTGGTAAATCGCATAGAGATTATTCATTAATGAGCAATTTACTCATTGAAAATAAGTAGCGGATCGGTAGAAGTTTGCGAAAATGATGATATTTTAATACGAGATTCGTGATTTACACTATACGCCTATAGACCAATCCACTTCACGTTTTATATATAGCTTCCACCTGTATAGCCCGAGGTTTCAAGGAAGCCTTTGTTCTCGATCGTCGTGTTCTGTCCGTAAACTTTTTTCACATTCTTCGCTTACATTTTTCCAATGTAACCACTGGGTGAAATTCATACTTGGTACAATCAATCCTTGGGCCGGTAGTTAATCATGTTGGCCTGCTTCTAGAGATCCATAAGCCCCGAAAACATCAAAATGTTTCTCAATTTATATAACTATGACGGGGCATTCAAGTTTGTTCAAAGTAGATATATGACCGGGCTCCTCCTTCAAATGGGGAGATAATTTACGAAAATATGCAAAGACACATTAGGGTCGAGTTGTCATTTAAAATACTTTTCTCAAGAAACAACACTGGGCCAGAAAGAGCTGATATTTATATGAAAGCTCCTGACTATAGTTGGAGATTCAAGTTTGTTCAATTCATGACCCGCCAGCTGGTTGACGATAGGGTCTCAATAGGGGATGTCAACGTTTTACATCATGTGATCATATAGTGTGGAAATCTTTAAAAATATGCTTTTTATCTCAAGACACAACTGGCCAGAAAAAGTTTTTGAGATTATATGTTTAATGTAATGCCTTCCTTCGACTAAATAGTAGGAATATACTAAGTTATATCGTTCTCCGTCATCAAGAGCCCTCCGAAGGTACTGTAGTAGGTTAGATTTGTTGACGTAGCAAAGATTCGCAAAGTAGGGAGGATCGATTAGAGCATTTATTTTAAAGACTCGTGTGATTGATTTAATATTGAGACGTGAACTTAACAAAACAAAAACCTTGTATAAAAAATCAATTCTTATCAAGAACCACTGGGCAGAAAAACTGAAAAATGTTATTATGAAAGGACTCAAAGCTGAGATAAATAGTGGCACACGAAAGTTGACCAATTGATAAAAGATATTGATTGCACAAAAACGTACATGACTCACCCGGGGGCGTAAACCGAATTAGAGTTGATCAAGACTCCTACATGATGTAGGTGTGAATACCCAATGTTATTAAGAATGCTAATAGAAAACTTAACAAGTAAGTATTTAATGGAATAAAAACGAACAACTACCTCTCTCACAATAGTGATATCTACATAGTAGGAACCTCACTGGAGCGCGAGAGAAAAAAGCTGAGGGTAAATGTACTATATCTCTGGGATAAGGCTATACCATACCACAGAACTAAGTGTAGTGATAACGATATTCCAAAACTGTGTTTGTTTCGATGCCTTAACACTGAACCAGTCCCTCTGGCGTGTTTGGAGACCGCATGAGGTCCACATAGGATCAGCTAATGATTTATATAGGAGTAATAATGGTATTCTATGGTTATTAGTTGGACCCGGCCACATACCTTCTATATTTATATATTTTCTAAGTAACCCCTACTGGGCCAGAAAAGCTGCAAATTTTAATACTACATTATGTGATAGTCTTAGCTAGGGATTGAATATATAAGTGTGCGTTCAAAAAGATAAAACTAGTTACAACTCCCATGACCCCTTAGGGTACGAATAGGAGAGTACTGGTGACCTCAAATAGGCGGGTATTACAATATATTATTATTAGGCTATAAGTGTTATTAAATTAATTATCGCGCGAGCAGAATATTTTGGCTGTGTCAGACATACTGAACAGTATCTTCGCTAATTCTCACTCTAAGAACCACGCACGCAGTGAAACAACCGCGCACTATAAATATACTATGTGAGACAAGTTGCCATCTTTATAATCGAGTGGAACGACAATCAATACAATTTTGTTTAAATAACTGTGTTTATACGAAAGACTCCCACTGTGACCGTAGACTAATTATTGATAGTTAGGCCACCCCAATCCGTAGAGATATTGTGAAAAGATCACAATCGTATAAACACCCGTGTTTTAAATAAAATAGTTGATCGTAAAATTTCTCTCTGTGAAAGAAATAAGTCCTGAATTTCTCAAAGAACACTGGACACAGACACATGCTTATAAAGCATTTTCACTTGACATTCCTAGTGTGATATAAGCTTAATAAGAAATGTCTTCCCTTTAAACTTGTTGCCCCAAGGCGGAAATATGAATCAATTGTAATGGATATAAACAAAAACGCACACAATCAACATATACTATGTGAAGCGTGTCCAATAT
>CAJDSM010057855.1:1184-14948 GCA_903981925.1 Ostrea lurida | reverse complement strand
ATTTTGTATTCAAATATGAAGCAGAATTTGTACAGAAACTGTTACGGGATAAAAACAAAAACCTTGCCGTGTCCTCAACCTACATATAGGTATAATAGATGAAGTGTGCTAATCAAATTAACATCAACACCAAATTTTCAACAAATATGTCCATATTGATATACACCGAAGAACTCGACATAAAGGACACCAAGAAATCTGACATATCTGTCTTCATATTTGATATTTTACTTAAACATTGACTCTAATGGCAGACTGACAAACTACATTATATGATAAGCGTAGATGACTTTGAACTTTGCAATCGTCAACTTTCCTTTTCCTATGTAGTAATATACCACTATCCACCTGCTTATGGTGTGTATATCTTCCCAGTTGATTCGATACGCAAGAGCATGATTAAATGCGTAATGCGGACTTTTTTTAAAGCGAGGCCAACTACTAACAAAAAAGTTTGAATGCTGTCAAGGGTTATAACGGAAATCTCGTTTAAAAAAAGTCATCATTTTCCAAATTCTACGGTCGCTATAATGATCTTGTTTGCGATAAAAATTAATCACTAAGTCATAATGTTGTAACTGATTTGTTTTCATACCCTTTGTTAGACTGTCAATTTTCCTACTAAAGAATTCTGACGTACGGGTATATCCCGTTTACTTTATTTCGACTATAGGGCTCACGGCGGGTGTGAACCAGTCCAGGCAGAGGATAGCTTACTCCGTCCATGGCACCGCTGAATCCCTAACCTCGCTTTGGTACGGAGGTCCGTGTTGCCCTAACACTCGATTTTGTATAATGTTTTTTTTGGATTATGATTAACGTTTGACACAAATATAAATAATATACGGTACCAATTTTTATGCATCCAGATGCGCATTTTCGACTAAATAATGTCTCTTCAGTGGATGCTCAAACCGAAATGTTGAAAATCCGAAACAACAATGTTAACTTCGCCTTTTTGTACTATTGACGTTTTACGGTACGCTTGTCAGTGTAAGTCCATTCATAATACAATATAACAGTGTAAATGTCTTAATGTTTTCACGTTTGCATAACGATCATGTGCACTTGGGACTACTATTCCAATGTAACAAAACTTACTCAGTGGCGGATTTAAGGGGGGGGGGCGATAAGAATCATCAAAATACATCTATATACATGTAAGGTTTGAAAGGACACGGCAAGGTTTTTGTTTTGTTTTTATCCCGTAAAAGTTTTTGAACAAATCTGCTTCGTATGAGTTGCCAATAAGGGGGACACATTAGTGACCATATAGGAAATACCAAACAGATTGTTGGAAATAATATGGTCCTCAAAGAAAAACCCAAGCATGCTCTTAATAATCTATCTTTAGAGTAATTGTGTGGGCAATGCAGAGATGGTATTCTAAACAAAATTTAATGTATCTCTTGTATTCCAAACGACCAGGAACTTGTAATTTTCCGGGTGCCGTATTTCATGTCAAAAAGCAATTATCCCTATTAAAATCTGAAAAAAAGCCTAGAATGGGTCTAAATGCATTACATGTCATTGCAAAGATCATTACAAAATGAACAAGGGGATTCATATGTATATGCTACATTTTGAAAAATAAAACGGATTATAATATGTACATATTAGATTATTATTGAGGTAAGAGACAGAAGTATATATGTAAATATGAAATATGTATTTGATCAAAATATAAACTTAAAAAGAGCAGACTATCAAAAATTGACACTGTTTTAAATTCTCGGAACCACATTTTATTCAATTTATTAATGATCATTAATAATTAAGTTGTATGAAAGCAATTTACACATCTATGAATAGGTAGAATTGCGACTAATTAAGCTATTTCAAATGTGCGAGGTATGATATATGTATAATTCTGTCCAAAAGCATCCTTAGAATGTTTATAATAACACTAATCACAATTATATTGTGGTTATACGGGGGCGGTAGATTTGGACATTTGCTGGTCAATACGCCTAATAAGGGCGACAAGTATTAGTAAACTTGGGCCGATAATTGATATTTGAGACAAAGAAGCTAAATGTAAATGTCATCGTTTACACGGACCATTATTGATGACACGGAGGTACGAGGTAGCCAGGGATTATTACGGTTATTTTATTTTATGAGCGATATTAGATAATCATTATTCGCCAACATAGCAAAAGAACTCATTAGTATGGTTAATTATATAAAAGTCAGATTGACCTTGGATAAATTCCATCTCGCTGGACATTCAGGTTGCCGAGTTTCCGCCATAAACACTACAGGATGTAACTTTGCAATGTAGATTGTGTTAAACTGTAAAAATCCAGAGGGAGAGCTGTTGACACGGATTTAGAAGAGCTGAGTAGAACAACCACTATAGCCAAACCACTAGAGACCTGACCAGGCTACAGTACATCAGTTCCGCGGCTGGATATAAAATGAATCCGGTTGGAATATTTAAAGTATCACATAATGAGACTCTATCAAAGAGTCCAATAACTAAAGAGTAAGCTGAACTGACCAAGTAAGTTACCATCAAGAAGACATTTCGAGACGCAAACACTGGAACCATCCAGAGATGGGAAATATAGACCGACACTAGCAAGTTACGTGATATAATGTAGAAGCATTCCCTGTCCACCGGTTCACATCACAAGGGCAATCCGCGAGTCATTTTACTTATCAGATAAATGGAGTTTTCCGTATTAAAATCAGTGGTGGAAAGTAATGGCCTCCGACTGGTATTAAACTATTACAGCATTTTATACACCTAATAGACATTGTATTGGGAAAATAAGAATCATATAGGACCCTAAATATGTCTTATACTAGACTGTTAGAACTCATGTAATAACAACTTACCTATCAGTAGTCCTTGTCTTAATGTAATGATATCTTCAACTTTCAACCTTCACCAGTCATGTCGTACTCCGATTCTGGTACTGACCCAGGTCAACCAATGCGTCACATCACTCCATCGCAAAGAAAAAAAATTGGATAATAATCGGTTCACCGGAATAAAAGGAACCCAAACGGTAATTCCGTATTCAAAAAGCTCTTAAATTTTCATATGCAACTTGGATGGGGACCAAAAAATTTTGCACGAGACCGACCGGATTCAAAACCACGTGTCTTTTAAATTCTGATCGACCAACCGTGTCTTCTAGTCAACAGCGTTAAATCAAACCTGAGAACACATCATTCTGACTCGTCTTTAAATGTTTCACCACCTTGACACATTCACCCAGGATTTTTACTCCCCGTTTGATTGCAAGATTTACGTATTATTTTTCGTTGCAATTCTATATGAATTTCACTTGATATATCGTTCTGGGATCGACATCTAGATTTTATTAGATGTTTAGTTTCCACCTTTGTCATAGGCAGTGATGGACATGCACGGACCGGGATTCACGCGGGGTCTTTAAATATTCTGACTACCAAAAACCCCGTTACTTTCTAAGTCACGGTCATTAAAAATCAACCTGAAGAAACGCAACCATTACATCTCTCAAAACTGTTAAAAGAATGATTCACAACCTTGACACATACCACTTCTTACAGCGATTTTATACTCCGTTTGATTAATAGCACATCGAGTCTGAAGCTTTCCACATTTCACCGAGGTTAAGCTCCTACAGCGGTAAACTCCGACAGACGGCATACGATAATTACCTGTCTAAAGGTATAAGGAATATAATTAAATTTGAGAAGAGGATAAGCAGTAAAACAGGACCAAACAAGAGATATCAACCGAGGGTCGTTCGAATCATATTCCTGTATGTCGCCTAGGAAATAATAAACACAATAAATGGCAGAGCAAAATTACGCGAGTAAGGTATAAGGTATAACCACAGAGAACCGTAATCATTTAGCCTGGACGCAAAAAAGACAAGAGCGAAAACAGCTAGACATCAAGAGTTTCGAGTGCTAGGGAAGGGTGACAGACTAGAGCGCACTCCCTCTTGCTCGAGCGACACAGCGATACGAAGCACCACCACGCCGAATAAGGGTGTTGCTCGTATGTTGTGGAGGTTATTGCATCAGACTGTCCATCTCTGTCTTGAGCCTTAGACAGCAACTGAGTATCAGAAATGCACCCGCACGATGTTCGTTGTATTGTTGGTTTGCATTCGAATCTATCGGATATATTATATAAGCTTCAAACTAGATTTACAGCATCAAAGACTAAGAATTGCGTACGTAACCTTTATATAATCCGTTGTTCAAGCCAAGAATGTACTATGGAGAAATAAATTAAATAATTATAAGAAAATTACACGAGAATAGACAATGTTACTGATAATGCTTATCTGCAAAATAACCTATTGAGCCCAAATAGTTGTTGATATATTTCAGCGTTTAAAAATACTTAATCTTGGCACCCAGAGCACTTAGAAACTGTTTCCTCCAAGCAATTAGTTTGAATACCCTTGTCTTGATAATACATCGCTATAGTCCTTCCTATTATACATGGCATTGAAGCATGACCATCTATCCCTTTCAATATAGTTGAATATACATTGATTCTAATAGGACATTATTGGTATAAGCAAAAGATCGTGGAGTACATTAAGACAATTGTGCCTAAAAACAGAGGACGGTAATTCTTAGCTGTAAATTAAAATTGATTAGGTTTCGCGAATAAATGTCCGAAGTATACCACTGGTGGATAAGTGAGCCATTACATTTGGTAGCTTAAATTACCATAAATTCCAGACTTTAACTTCTGTTGACCGTTTCAATATACGGAGCTGGAAGACAAACGAAATTGTCGGTGAAGTATAATCTTGAAAGTATTCTCAGTTGGGGTCATATACATTATCTAATCTTTGATTGGGCGTCCAAAAATACATCTAATATCATTAATGCATGGTGAACATACAATAATATATGCAACAGAAAAGGACCAAATACAATTCCATCAGAAAAAGGGATTCGAACCCGTGCCTCCTTGATCTCTAGCCAGTGGTCTAACAAACTGAGCCCTCATGGTCACCAATGATCGAGAATTAACACGTCTAACCAACCTATTTCTAATACACTTGAAGTCAACCAACCAGGATCTTAAATAGTCCCCTGACAGAGTATTTCCATCCTGTTAGTTCAAATATGGTCTAAGGTAATGTCTCGGCAAATAAAATGTTATCCAAGAAAGGGAGAAGATACAATGGACCAAACAAACCGGGAATTCAAATCCGGGCCCCCTGGATCTCTGGTTAGGCGACCATCCACGCAAGCTATTTCAACCCGGCGAGGAACCCTGCCGAATCACCACCGGATTCTACGAATGAATGCAAGTTGAAATGTCATCACTTCCCGTTTCAAAATTGAATCATGCTGTCGAATATGTAATCTAGGATCGAAATTATACTTTTTATTTCGTCATTTAATGCCAATGATAAAAAGGAGAATTTTTTACCTTTTTGTAAACACAATTTCTTTTGAAATGATTGGCTTTAAAAAAAAATCAGATTCTTGTAAAGACCTAACGAGTCGAAAATTCGGAAAACCTTGTAATAAATTCCAAATATCAAGTCTCAGGGTTAAACGTTACGGGGGCTCATTCAAGTATCATGATTTATTCAAAGTGTAATCATGTGATTTATTAATTTACAAAAATAATCCGGTTATTATAAGCAATGACACGTTATCGTACGCATATTCCCTATTATATTCCCTTTTGAATTCCAACGCCCTCTTATTTGCGGGAAAAATCTTAACTGTTTTTGTTTTTGATTGTGAGACGTCAAACAATTCATAATGCTGACGATCGCTCTATCAAACGGTTTACTTGATCTAACTTGCCGGGCAGCAAAAGCTCTATGTAAACAATTTGTTATTTAGAAAATTTATCTCTGCGCGGGTCTAGCGTACAATACATTATTTCCTATTTATTATTTCCGGAAAAAGCTTCAATGTAACACTACTAGGAAGCAAGGATTTAGACCCAGAGCCTTTTTTAAGTAGAAAATTTAATTAGAAGGTATCAAAGGAGAATCTCAGGGATTAGAAAAGGACGACGGTCAGGCTCTTGTTCCTCTATTACACAAAAGACATACTGAGTAAGCTCATCACCTGCAACCAGGTTTAGCGTTTGTGAAGTCTAGGCTTCGAATCTTACCTTTATTCTTCAGCTGCTTTCTCAATCTTATCATGGTTTCCTAAGGTTGGGGAATTACTTAATAGTAACAGAAACAGAGTCGAGTCATAATGACTCGGCCAAATTAATTAGAAATAAAGATGTGAGTGTTTATGTTATTGAGATGCAGAAACAATAAGTACACAACCGCGCCATCAATAATAAACTTTATTTATTAACAATCACAATGTTCGAACATGATCAGTAGTAAGAAATAAGTCTGCCAATAAGGGGGGGGGGGCAAACATGTACATGTACCAGGAGTATATTCAAAAGCGAATTTTTTTTCTTCATTATCATTTCTTTTACTATCAATATCAAAAGTTTCATATTCATCGCAATGAAATACGGTGTTGATAATCATGGCGTATCAAAACGTCTCCAAGCAAGCGTAAATTGATATTTATGCCACAGAAACAATGCTTAGTCTTACATAATATACTGTTCTACGTACAAATCCACATTTCATAGCAGGTACTTTTTATGTAGAGAATCAGAGTTTTACTGTTTGTTGTTTACGTTCTATTCTGGTGCTCAAGACAGCACAATCCTGTGACTTGCATCACCTTTCAAACCAGATACAACGGAATAATCACTACTTGTTTATAAGATTTTGTAAGTAAAATGGATTGAGTTTTGTTTCCAAAATGTTATTTTATTTTCCAATTACAAAAAAATCCTTCAGCTATTTCCTCATTTTTGCTATTGACATTTTATTAATAGAAATTTACAGTATGAATTGTATCCGAGCTCCGTCATTAACCATGATTTTAAAGTTTTAGGCGAAAAAAGAAACATCAGATGTGGACACATTATTTTAAAGATTTTGCCTAAATTTAGTATCAAGTTTTACTGATATCAACATAAATTTAATTCAATGGAAGATTTATACATATTTACATGTACTTTGATGATGAATCAAAGTTGCACTGTATTCATCATAATTGTAGTCGACCATACATTTATTAAGGCCAAAAATAATACGTGACACACATGATTAGGTATTTTTAGCAAATTTTGTTACGGTTATTAAAAAAGTATAAGATTAAACACATTCCAGTTTTTAACATTTTCTAGTGGCCTATATTATCTAAATCATGTTGATTTGTTTTGACACTTACATGCACACACGGAAATATTTCATAATGCATTACTTTATCTGATGAGAATTTTATAAAATACAACTCTTAAATAATTGTACTAAATGAGTGTTCTACACAGGTTATGAAAATATAACTTGTTTAATTTCATATAATCTTTGTTCATATATATCTCAGTATGGAATCACACATATAATGCGTCATTAAAATGATCAGAATTAAAATTTAGAATACTGAACATACCCACCACAGAATCCCCTCCGTCCTGATGCACACTGTATCAATGTTAAGACACAGGTTATAATACAGAGTGTATACATCATGGTTCTACCGACTGCAATCCTGAGCTTTATGCCAAATTTATATGATATCATATTTATTCCCAATTTCCGGCTCATGTACATGCATGTTGATAGATTTTAAAGCACTCTTTTACTCTAGATTGAATTTGTATCTACCGGTATAAGAATAACAGCAATAGGTTTCCAAATCTTGTCACTTAGAAATATAGCCGTACTATTATCATGCTTCAAGAAATGGAACCCTTCCATATAATACCCCATGGTGAACCGGGTTAGAATAAGTCCTTTGCACCCCTTGCTTGTCGTAAGAGGCGACCAAACGGGGCCGTCCTTCGGATGAGACCGTGAAAACTTAAGTCCCGTATCACAGCAGTTGTGGCACGACAAAGATCCCTCCCTGTTCAAAGGCCATGAACACCGATCACAGACCTAAATTTGCAGCCCTTCATCGGCAATGGTGACGTCATATGAGTGAAATATTCTCAAGAGAGACTTAAAACAACTTATAATCGGTCAATCCATGTAATATTTTGAAAAGATATTACTTCACTGATGAATCCAAAATTTATCCTTTCGTTGTTATCATAGTATTTAAATAGACATGTGATACATACCTGTTCCATGAGGGGATTATCTTGCTTGTTACTAATTGTAGAGCGTTCCTGAAACAATTCTTTTATCCATATCCTTTGATATTGGTTGTGAGCCAATCATGGTTTAACACATCGCTGATCTCGTTGATCGACTTGTTGAAGTTTTGAATGCTCTTTGCTACAATATGTTGAAACAACTTTAAAACGTTTCAGTCTTTGTTTTGAAGTTGCTCACAACTAAATAGTACAGAATGTAAAGGCAAAGGTAACGAACAGTGATCAATCTCGTAATTCCCAAACAGAATACTTGTAAAAACAATAGTTGGGCAAAGACGGAACCCCTGGATATACAGAGTGGAATAAGGTCCTGGGAGAAGTAAAGCATCGCCTGTTGACAGGAGTCACACCCAGACTCTGTGAGCCCATAGTCTTGATCAGTAAACGGAACAATCGATATCAAATCAGGTGTGTGAAATGGACTAAACAATGGCTATGAGAAATACTAAGGCAGCATTTGACTCAATGGTAGGTTAGACTAGGTAACTTAATTGGTATCACGACCATAGAATTTACGAAAATGCTGCCTTTAACGTGACTGTTGAAACACTTGCAACAACAACTTGTTCTGTAAGTTAGGTTGTCTTCGTATTAAAAACTGAGATCATGACGCAGAACAAAGCGTCTTTGCGTCTTGAATAAATTGAGAGACATACACACCATGTGCAGGTGACGATGGAATATTGCTACATAAATATGACAAGCTGACGATGGAGAAGCTGAAATCGCGACGTCCCGTTTGTCATATAAGACGACCTCCTCATGAATAAGTGTTGATGTCCATTGTTGAGGGTTTTTGAACATGTTTGATTTGATTCCGAAGTGCAATTTCTCCATTTTGATAACTTCGGATAGTGTTTGGTAAAAGCCGCAAGTTTGTTGTCTGTAGTACTCTTATAAGATGAACATAACTTGTAGAAATTGGAATTATGTCGTCACCATCATGTCATGCAAAATTGCTTGACACTCTTGTACTAGTCCCTAAATATAATAACATGTGCTATATTTCGACAAAAAAGAAAACGTCATTGCATGAGTGTTCGCATGCCAAAAAGAACATAACACTGTAACTCTATGGATAAAAGTAATAAAGTTTTGTCATCTGCCAACGTTGGATTTGATATCAAAATTTTGAGAATGCCCATACATGTATGAATTGATTTAACCAAAATATTTTGGGATACTCTTGTTAACAAAAATAACACGTTGCCTTTCACTGAAGTAGATATTTTAAGAGCATGCTTGGGTTTCTTGTCGACAATATTTGATAATTTGTGTAAGTCTTTAGGAGACCATGTCTTCCAACTATCTGTTGGTATTTATGGGCAAACTAATTGTGCCCCTTATTGGCAGACTTATTTTTTCAGTTGATGTTGCAGGATTAATAACGAATCTCGGTTTAAAGTCATCATTTCGCACAATTCTACAGTCGCTATAATTAAGAACTCTTAGTTTGCGATTACAAAATTACAGTAAGTCATATGTTGACTGATTTGTTTCATACCTTTGTTAGACTATCATTTTCGTAAGATTTGACGAAACGGGTAACCCCGTT
This sequence comes from Ostrea lurida, assembly GCA_903981925.1. Taxonomy (NCBI): domain Eukaryota; kingdom Metazoa; phylum Mollusca; class Bivalvia; order Ostreida; family Ostreidae; genus Ostrea; species Ostrea lurida. The sequence goes on along the minus strand of CAJDSM010057855.1, from coordinate 5,217 downwards.
TGCTTGTTTCGACTACGGTACTCACGGCGGTTGTGACCGGTCAGCAGAAGGGTGCTTTACTCTCCATGGGGGATTATCTGCTTCCCCTTGTCGGAGGTCCGTGGTTGCGCTACATCCAGATTTTTGTGATATGCTTTTTTTTGGACTATGATTACGTTTAAAACATTGTACTGTATCTGCCATTTTAAGTCTTTAACCACCGAAATTATTCCTGCTGGCTGGACAAATTTGTTCCTTCGAGATACTTGTCGCTCGATAATTATAATGTCATTATGAGTATAGAAAGAACAAAACTAATACTGGCTGGTACCGCCCAGTAAAAAAAGGTGCACTCTGTTGGGGTCTATCAGGGGCACAGGCTTAACACATCATGGGCCCTGGATTGTCCTACGGGACATCAAAACAGTCATTCATTGTGTCAGATGATATACACTTTTGGTATAAAATGTAATAAGCTTACTCGAATGTAACCTGTAAAGTCTCCATTAAAAATATTTACGACGATTGTCTATTTTCACAGACCCTATTGTTCCATTTCTAAATGTTTTTCAAAAAAAATTGTAAAACATTGCCGGCGTCCTTATCACAGAAAATTATTTACTAACGAACAGTTTATGACAAGACTGGTGAAATCTGACTTTCAAATCATTCTAATGTTTTGTCTACGGAATTGAATGTGAAGCCGATATGGGTAATATATGTGGGGAACAGGGGGATCTTTAATAAACGTATGTCAGGCCATAAATTTGAGATTAATTAAGGAGGCCATCAACTTTTATAAACATTACTAATCCCCCGACCATTCCATCTTATCTATAAAGTTGAGAATCATGAAAAAATATATCGCATACAAAGTCCAACATTAGTCTGCACTTTCGCGAGGCAAAAGGAAGAAGTGATTAGAAACTAGGCACTGCTCCAATATAGGTGGCAACGACAAAATATTGGAGAAAAAGAGAATATTCAACACCTCGAGTGGTAACAATGTGAATGTGAGGGACATTTTAAACAATCACACCTAGACGTACCGTAACGTAGTCAAGGACCATCGTTCGTACAACAAACCAATAAATTACGCGATGTGTCTTTGACACTCCTTTTATCTAACGTGAAATAAACCATTGGGGTCACATCAAACATTCGCTACCAAACTTTAACGTCTGTTTACTTGAAAAATATTGTTGGGATGATTTTGGCATGAATTACAAGAGAAAAAAGTTAAAGCTGGAGGAAGCCTGCTTGGAAATTTCAATCAACACTCGGTAATACAGACTTGGATTGTATAGATTGGGAATATTGTCTATTCACAGATTCTTTGTTCCAATGCGCATTATAATGATGAAAGTGGAACTAAATGACTCGCCGATTGCCTATGTCTTAAATTTGACAATAAAGGAAATTGAATGCTTGTAAACTATCAACCAACATCCTCAACCATAAAAAAAAAACAGCTCCGAGTTACGCACTCCATATCGTCCTTAAGATTAGGAAGGTATGAACATAAACCATTGTATTCAAACATATATCATTCCACCTATTAGCACCATGTTATATTACTTACAAACAGACGTTGCAGTGCCTAGATATTGAAACAATTACAAACGAAATCCTCAAAGTGTACATGTTCCTCTTCCTCATTTGCTTACTGGTTCCCCGCTGGTCATTTTTATTACTGGGGGATATAAATATAGTCCCAAAATGAAGATCATAAAGGTCCCCTTATTTTAAAAGGGTTCTTTAGATTCGTCCGAAACTCGAACTCATTTGAATGGCGACGAATAATTCCGAGTGATCCTATCATCGAGAATTTTGTTTGGACAGGAAATACAGCACAGCTCCGTGGACGAAAAGTTGAGGGAGAAGGAGCTTCTGACACTTGTGCTGGAATGGATGTCAAAGCAATAACGAAAATTCAAAATCCCTTTAATGCCAATTTAAGTGGGGAAAATGCGTACACTACTTCGTCTGTTCTTTAAGAACTCAGAAGATGGTAAATGATGTTGCATAAGACAACATGAAAACAGTGAAGAACTTTGTACTAGTTCCATCTGATAACGCTAAGTAAGACAACTTTTCCTGGTTTGTAAAAGCCTATTATACTTGGTCGTTATAATGACTGAGGGTTTTACTCAATCAATCTGGAATCTACTTAATCACCAAGGACAAATCTTTGACCTAAGACAAAGTTCCTTTAAAAATCAATTTTGTTTTGAATACTGATTCAATATTCCGAAGAATCAGCAGATCAATTTGTAATTACCCATACAGTTTACTGATTTCCCGAAATTGCCAGATCTTTACAATCAGATTACAGTCGTTGGTTTCCAGGGAGTGCTCTAGCAAGCTTCTACCTTAACTACTAACTATAACTACTAACGAAGCTTGTATTAAAGAGTCACTTCAGATGACAACGTGTATCCAACCTACATATGCCCAGAAATGTGTTGCAATTCAGATGTGGATATCCCAAAAACTCTAAAGAGCTTTAAGAAAACATCAGTCGCGAGATTTTCTAAAAATTGAACTGCATCAAAACAGTACTTGATTTCCTCTCCAGCACTTTAAACAACAATCCTCACGTATAATTAAAATACAATAGGCGAAGGGTAACATCGTTTAAACGTAATCAATTAATAAAAAAAACAGATATACAAAATCGAGTGTTTGGCGGCAACACGGAACCTCCGGCCAAAGCGAAGGTAGGATCAGGTGACATGGAGAGTAAGCATCCTCTGCTGACCGGTCACACCCGCCGTAGTTCGTAAGTCGAATAAAAGGTACAAGCGGAGTTAATAGCTGGCGCAATGTTGCACGAGAACTATCAGAATCTACTGTATCAAAAATGAGACTAGTTGTAACATTAAGACCTTTTTCAGATATCTATAACTTATAATGTTTTAATGTATCAAGAGAATCGTAAAAATGGCACACCGAAAATTTTTAATATCACCAAAATTCTTCCAGCAATTCCTGGAATTTCCGGTTTTTTCCATATGTTTTTCAATCACAGATTTTCCACATCAATTTTCCAATCGGTATTGTAAGAATGTGATGTGCACTCAAATAAACCGGAAAATTCCGATTGGGCTGAAATTTGGTGATAAAAAACGCTTTAGGGTCTGGTGGTTGAAAACTAGGTAGAATCAATTAGCGGAACACAGGTCCAATTGCACACGTTTGGTCCATTATATAAATTAATCTTATAAATTTTGAAGAAACACCTCTAAAAGTGTTCGTAATTGCGAATATAACCACTTTTTAAAAATATTTATTTATAATTTTGTAATGAGAAAGAGGTCGTATTATACAACCGTGCATATAGTTATGACTACCTTTTTTCATGTAAAATAATAAATGGCCAATTGCCAACTCTGATTTATCACACCACCCACACAGTGTAAAATGCTTTTTGTAAGAACTTGTCTTCCAACACCATAAATTTTTCCTTCACTGAAAGAAAAAAAAAAATGCAGTATGCTCCGGACCAAACTTTGAAAACGTAAAGGTTTCCACGGCGTGTTTTGCTGTATAATTGTGGCCCTAATAGAGATTGCAAAGTCCAGAGAGACTTTTGAAAGACCGGATCAACAAACACTGAGTAATAATAGATAAAACGTGAGATGACTTTAATTTTAGACGATCGTCAGATTTTACCTGATTTAATGTGTAGTAATGCGTACCACTAATTCTATCACCATGCTTATGGTGTGGTAATGCTCGTCTCATTTGTAATTCGATACGCACAGAGCATGCCATGCGTCCCTGAGGAACTTTTTAAAGCCGAGGCCAACTACTAACAAAAAAAGTTTTGTTTGAAGGGTGTATAACGGAATCTCGTTTAAAAAGATATAATTAACATGTATTTCCAAATTCATCTATCGGATCGCTATAATCGACCCTCTTGTTTGTTCCATAATGTAGTTTGTCAGTCTGCCATTAGTAGTAATAGTTAAGATAAAATATCCGATATGAAGCAGCCTATGCAAAATTCTTTGGTGTCCTTATAATTTCGGGAGTTCGTCGGGATATTATC
>CAJDSM010057848.1:0-12959 GCA_903981925.1 Ostrea lurida | reverse complement strand
AGATTCCTGTGGAGTAACGTACTCTTGTCGGATTCTTCACCTAAACCTACACGAGAACCATGAGTTAAATCTCTTTATCTATCTACTTTAGCGTCCTGGTCATCAGTGACATTTTTCACTAGAGGTACTCTTCCTTGACCCTCTCATTCAGGTAGCATGCGGTCAGCTCTTGAAACTCTTATCCATATACTAGCTGGCTCCTTTTCAAGGGGAACAACACCTTGAACTTGAAGGCCATCTATTAGCTGAGTATGAACACCTTGGTCATTAGATATGGGCGTAGATTATTACGGGGGAAAGGTAAAAGCATGGTGTGTGTCTAGGAACTCTGGTTCAAACGGTACCAAATGTAATGGAGAGGGAGAAAATGTAACGGATCAGATCGGCATTCGAACCCGGACCTCCTGAATCTATAGTCATGTGTTATATATAATGATACAATTTTCATGATGTATGTAATGTGCAAATGTTTGTGTCTGTTTCCTTTCAATCATGCAACTCTAATGTATATACATGTATTGTTCGTTGTTTATACCATTGTACAACCTTCTTGTTGTCCTTTGGGGGCCCTTAATTGGTCAATGAATTGTGTTATACCTTCTGTCCACAGCTTGGATACTGACTTACGGCGGAGATTTTCAAAACATCCCCGAAATATTTCAATATTTTTTTTTTAAAACCATACCCATTCATTTATTTCTGTTGAAAAATCATATATAATTTCTTAACAGAATTGTAACATAGCTCCCCGCGGGGATCTGGGTTAGAATAGGTCCTCAGTACCCTTTGCTTGTCGTAAAAGCTAGGCGACTAAATGGGACGATCTTTCGGATAAGACAGCAAAAACCATGGCCCGAGGCAGCAGGTGTGACACGAAAAAGATCCCTCCCTGCTCAAAGGCCATAGGCCTAATCTTGCAGCCCTTCATCGCGATCGGCAACGGTTACGTTTCCATGTGAATGAAACTATTAATCGATTGGGACGTTTAACAACATAAACCTCCATAGGCAGATTTAGAGCCCCCCTCCCTCTTCGTGAACCAAAATTATTATCATTGTTATCATGTAGTTTTAAAGTATAGAAATGACCCACCCCCCCCCTTTTTCACCAAATCCTGGAATCCTGGGGAGACCCGGGATTTGTTAAGGGATTGGGGGGTCCACCACTTATTTTTGGTTTTACAAAGTGGCTTGGTCACCTCAGTTTTTAATGCGTATTTTAACCTTATTTTAAAAAAAATCCGACCCCCTCCCCTCTGTAACCCACCACTCAGCAAATCACAATCAACATGTTCATAATAGATTGCTTGCCCAAGAAACGACTTTTAATTGTTAAGCGATTTGGCTTATGCGCTCTCACACTATGCCGAATATCCTTGCGAATAGAAAAATTTTAGCGTTCGCAGAAAATTCGTCAGAATGATAAGAATTGGGTGTTTGAAACTCATTAAAAACTCACCAAGGCTTAGATCCGTTTACAAGACTGTTTTACGAATCTTTACGAAGTGGTTTGCGAGTTTTAATGAATTCCATACGAACCCTATGATTTTTTTTGCGATTATTATATACAGATTTTTTACCATTAATTCTTGCATGCATATCAATTACTGCCTTTACGCAACCCTTTACGAATGCTTGCGAAATATGACTGCGAGTCTAACGAATTCTTGCGAGCGTCATTCAGAATAAAAGAAATAAAAGCGCTGCTTGTTGCGAGTTTTTAAAATTCTTTTTCTCGAAAACCTTCATTTTGAATTTAGTTTTTGAAACTGACAAGTTATACCCAGAGCTGGACAACAAAGCTGGAAGGGGGTTCGAGCAAGACAAAAAAAAAAAAAAAAGGGGGGGGAAAAAATTTTAAATTAGTCCTAATCCAAAAGATGACCACATGAAATACAAAAAAAACAAGCAAAAAAAAATCACAAAAACAAAAAAAAAAAAACAGAGAAGCAATAACCCAAGGAATAAATAAATTTCGATGAATTCTGGTGATAGATTTCCACAATTATCATCGAATTGTAACGCACGTTCCTCTCAAACCTCACGTCCTGAAACCCAAAGAAACAAATGAAGACAGAAAACAACCTTGCGAACACTTAAGGAATGTATTACGCATGATCAATGGCAAATGGTTGCCCCCATCAATCGATTGGGCTTTAACGAATATAATTATATGAATCATTTAAGCGATTGCATTGAGAATTTCAATTTCCTTGCGAATTTAGGAAGCATGTGTTAATATTCGTTATTTAAACAAACTCACGACGACCACACGATTCTAAAGAGTGAGTACCCCGAATGTCTAGCGATTAGCTTAGTTATTAGAACATTCTAATCGTTAAAATTGACAGATGTTCTCGGACAGATAGAACATTAAAATACTCGTTAAAATGACAGATGTTCCCTCCCGGACCCGGTTTAACGATTGTGATGCGGGGACCAAGTCACAGTTACGAATATTCTTAACAGCGATAGCCTATACGCGATCATTGCGAGCGAGCGTGCGATGGACCATTCCTTATGCTCAATCGAAGGATATTGCGACATAGTGTGAGAGGCATGTATAAATCCGTATTGAATCGTTTGTACGATTTTTTAAATCGTAGAAACGATTTTAAAATCGTTTGTACGATTTATTATAAATCGCTTATACGAACATTAGAAAATCTTACAAACGACTTTTAAAATCGTACAAACAATTTTCTAAATCGTACAAACGATTTTAAAAAGTCAATCGTACAAACGATTTGTTATTCACGAATACGCCTTTTCAATCGATGTTAGTAAGTTTTGTAGTGAGTGGGAAATGAAGAACAATATTTGATGTCAACGTTAAAATTATTTAATTTAATATTTTTAATTTTGTGTTGCAAAGATCATTACATTATAACGGAAAGCCTTTGATACGTATATAAATATTTTAGATCCGCACAGCCAAGAAAGGGCGGATAACTCTAATTTTAAGATCATCAGGAGTTCATGATGTGGGACAAAGGAGTCTGTAGCGTGTTGAAATGGCCTTAGACTGTTAGATACTTGCTCAATCGGTGTTCAGTAGTCGTTGACAGCACATTGGTGTCCCCATAAGGAATTGAACCATTTTCAAAGGTAAGCTTAACCCGGCAGAGGCTATAAACACGTGCGAACACGCGGATTGATGCTGCACCGGTTAACGGTTCACGTGTTAGATCTGTCATGGTTAGGTAATAGACCTAGCATCATCTCTAAATAGATACACTGAGGTGTATGATCGGACTTATGTAGACCTACCTTTACGTTTATTAAACGCCGGCATACCCCCCCCCCCCCTTTTTTTCCCCCCAACATACTAAATCAGTCTGATCTAATTATAGATCTAAATAGAAGGGGTGGGGGTGGGGTTGCAATTTATGTGCTTGTCTACCTGGCCTGATGTGCAGCTTCAATCAATAATCATATTCGTTGGTTTTAAATTCTATTCCAGTTGTGACTGTACCGATTTTCTGATCTTCGGAAAAGGAAAAGTGTGTAATTTAATTCCTTGATTGATTTAAGCCAGTAAATTGAACTGAATATTAGAATTATAGATCTAATTATAGAGGCGATTAATTAAGTTTTCCCTAATTTATACCACCTGATTTCTATATATATCTCAGCTTTCATGGTCAAGCTGGTAGTAGCTTACCTGTGATCAGAATAACTAATACAGATTGTTCTTCAATTGTAACCCCATTCATAACTTTATAACGAATATTCTTATAACTTATAAGGGCTTTCATAATTTCACTTACAAGTGTATTCCTTATATTGAACATTTGGTATCAGAGTGGTAACGTGTTTGACCTAAGTGTTTTCTATACACCATGGTGTTTGACTTACTTTTGAAAAACTTTGACCTCGTCCACAGGCTTAACTTTTAATAGCTTTCATATTTCACATACAGGTATTCATAATGTGTCAAGACCTTTTTTTTGGTACCATGCACAGAATCACCAAATTCAATTCCTTTCTTCAGTCCAAGAATGTTGTATTTAAAAGTTGGAACCTTTTTAAATTTTATTATAGGCCTAATAACATGATGTGTGCATTTTCATCTAAGTTCAGGGGTTCAAAATTCCTCAAGTCCGACGTCCGGGACTAACTAATTCTAGATTCGGACTTGGCACTTAAATTTGCTGAAAGTCCAGGGACTTGGCATTAATATTAAAGTGAAATAAAGATCATAAGATTTAATAATGAATATTATTGTTTTTATTCATTCAAAACAAATAAGATGTATCATAATTTAATTTTAATGATGTTAAAATAGGTGTTATCAATGTGGACTTGGACATTTCTTCCTTGGACTTGCCTAATAGTCACCCTTCAAGTCCCGGACTTAACTATTATGAAAAAAAATTTGAACCCCTGAAGTTAATACTGAAAATTTCATAATAAAATTTTAATTAGGGCGTATACTCTACAATTGTCATAATGGCTGACTTCCTTTTAAAACATGGATGAAAATTTCGATATCAAGGATGTTGTGTATTCCTTTTAGATTAGCTCAGTAATTAAGTTATTACGTCAACTGCTGGACTGTAGAATTTTTATTTTATTTTTATTTTTTATTTTTTTTTTTTTTAAAAAACTGCAGTTTTAAAATGAAATAAAATAAAGTGAATTTGAATTTTCAATTTCAAAATATTGTTTAACATATTCACTTTCATCCACATCAGATTTCTTTGGTGTAGCATTCTTCCTTCAAAGCACTTATTTTTAAAATAGATATTAGTATTTAATGTTCGGTTTTTCATTTCCGTCTTGGTTCAATATCCCTGGAGTTTTGTGAAATTCAGAAAAGGTGAAACAATTTGGGGTCACTGACCAAGCTGTCTAACTGACTCAGCAAGCATCACAAAAGTTATCATAATATTTTAAATGTCATCATTCACAGTGTTAAATCCTGTTAGACCTTATAATAGCACCCCATTTTTTGAATATACGGTTGAAGTGTATAGGGTTCTTAATCTTTTTTTCTAAGTATAAAGCTTTTTAAAAAACATCTTTGGAGGTTGCTTTCATCCAGTGCAAAACCCTCAATTATCTAAACTTTTAAATTGCAGCAAGAATTTTAAAAAGCCTCACATTCCAAAGATGATTTTCAGAACAAATAACTTAGGTACAGGTAGCCGCTGCCTTTTATGTTCAGGGAATATTTTTGGGTGTTCCATCTAATATTATAATATTTGGGAGAAGAAAAAAAAAGAGTGTCATCATGATTCAGCAAAAGTAGTTGTAGTCCTTTCATATGCAGTTCATCCAGCTGCTGTAAATATGTTACATTGTCTAGAAGCTGGTTTATGTTATTTAACAAAAGTAAAGTGACACTTTGAAGCAAAATTTTATGTGATATGATTTTGGAATTTGTGCTTATCATGAAATTAAATTTGTTTAGTGCAGAGATTCAGACAGACTTTAAACACTGTTGTACCACTGTCAAAAAATGAAGTAAAAACTATGAATGATATTTTTATGTATTTTGAAAATATTTTAAAAGTTACTTATTAAAGAATTTTGTGTGTGTGGCAGATTAGGATTTGTGAAAAGGGGGGGGGGGCAAAGACAATGAAAATTTAAGAAAAGAAAAAGGTTATAAAGATTGATAAAGCAATACACTACATATAATTATACACAGTATTGTAAGAATAAATTGACACTGAAAGATTAATAAATTTAAGCTCAGGTTAGCAAGGTGGACTTTTCTTTTGTATTTCTTGTACACAATAATGCTTAGTTACACAGGACTGGTTATAATCTAGAACAGTTCTCTTTATTTGGAAAATGGATCAAGAAATCAGTGCCATTAATTCATAGCAAGACACTGATCATATGATATGCCAAAAATGAAAATTGTCTGGTGTGATAACAGATTATCTTTCAGAAAAAAGACAAGAAATGTATGAAATTTCGAACTGTGGGAAGAAGAGAGAGATTTAAATTTTATGTGGGAGGGAAATGTATTTGTCATGAATGAATGAATGACCATAGAATCGGAGTCAAGGCCCTTTTACGTGGACAGCTAGTTTTGGGGGTGGAACCAAATTTTTACTGATTGACAAATAATATTCTACATACTTATTTAATCCAGATCATATCGAATGCTTTCTCACTTTTGCCCAGACGTGGGATCTCTTTGGACTTCCTATGTAAGTTGCATATTTTAAAGTTTTTATTATTAAATTTTTTTTTAATTCATAAGATTTTATTTATTAGAACTTCATTGATAGTGTTTATTTTGAACTCAATTCCATTACACTTGTAAGATTTGAAGGAAGAGGAGGGGTTCAAAATTTATCAAGCCCTAATCTGGGACTTAATTACTGACTTTGGATTCAGGCAATTAGAAATTTTTCAAGTCCAGGGAACTTGCCTAAAGTAATAAATAATCAATGAAAAGAGTCGATTATAAATTTAAATTAATGTAGTAATTGTCTACGATTCTATTGAAGTGTATATTTGTGTTTATTTATGCACATCGTCGGAAATCCACGGTCGGTTGCACTTCATTTACTAAATTTTTAAAAGACTTAAATTGCAACCAACAGTGGTTTTCTGACGATGACTTAATTATACACAAATGTCGCAAAGTTTCACAATGGTCTTTAATTAATTGCTGTAATTACAGTATAACCACATTTTAACAATAGCAACATTCACTGTGCACTTGTTGTCACTCTGTTTCGCTAAATAAATCGTAAATTTGAGGATGTTAAAAAAAAAAAAAAAAATGAACCCTTGAAAAGAGATATTGTTTTTCAACATGACATAAGTATTGGGATGTTCATCTTATCGAATAAAGGATTAGTCTGCTCAAGATAGTTTGATAGCCCTGAATGATTAATATCCCACATTATGTAGAATTTTAAAATGTTGCATAATCAACCATTGCTGATATCATTGTAACCATCTGTGCATACCAATTAACTTTACCATTAAAGGGCAAATAGATGATTAGATAGGGGGATATTTAGCAACACTTTCTCAATGAACGATGAGAATTTCCTAATACATAGATACTTTAATTATAGCATTGCAGATAGGAATTTATTCACATGTTATTATCAGATACGGGAAACAAAATTCTTGCAATTTAACTGAGATTTTATGAAAAATTGGGAATTTCAGAGTGAAAATTCAGAAAAAAAACTAGGCATGAATTAGGGGGGAAAAAAAGAACAATGTACTTGAATACAATTTCTAAAGCACTTTGAATTTGACAGGAAACAATGTGAAAAAAACTGATAGGAAGAACTAGGTTCACTTAAATCTATGCATTGAAAATGTGGGGTTAAAATGTATCCAAATAAAAGATGCACATTACATTTAAGCATCAAATACAGTTCTCTCAACGATCTCTATATAATATGATAATTAGATAGCAGTTTGTGGTCTTATTGGGTGAAATGTTTAAATGATTTCATGTTTGTAGTAATGTCAACACACAAATTGATATGAAAAATAAGGTCATAGTTTTTAAAAATAGAACTTTTATCAGATGAACTTTCTAAAAAGAGAGAAAATCCTCACTTTCAAAATTGGCCCCATGTGAACTTGGTCCTCGATTATTAAATGATGAAAGAAATAAGATCTATATATCCATAATTTGTTAATGCTTTTTTAACCCCCAGTGAGTCATGATAATCTGAGAGTTGTTTTGTTTGTATCTAATGGATAGAACAAGAATTGGATATGAAATGAACAAGTGTGAAAATTTGGAATGTTTGAATGACCTATTAAATAGAGTGTCAGTAATCGGAACAGCCATTTAAAAAGCCCACTAAGGTCAAAGAGATTTTAAAAACAGTTGTTCCTATTCACTCCTATGTAGAGTATATAGTAGTCTTAATTTTAAAAATATTTACTGTATGGTTAGGGAAATTTTTAAATGACTGTCCATGCACCATGTCCGTGACCTGGTATTGTTTCTTGAACGTAACGTACAGGATAAGAAAATTGCACGTGTACCGGTATATATTGAGAGCGTGTACCGGTATATATTGAGAGCGTATTGCTAGCTTAAATGGAAAGATTGATGAAAGGGTGCTAGTGCAAAGTGAGTTACCGAGTTTGATATGCTTCATGAAATTTTAAACTTAATTATATTTTTATTGCTTCTTTAAACGATGTGGCATACTTTTGTTCAAAACAATTTTTTAAGCATTGGCATTCTTTGTATGTTGTATAATTTAAAAAAATAAGACTTTTTTTTTAAAGAGCAGAAATATATTTATGATTTTTTTCCCCTCCAGTTCCTGTTGGGCCCAAGCTGTGTGAAAAAAATGGAGTGTGGTGGCTGCTAAGAGCTGAAGATAGTGTATCCACCGAATCGTTGGGATAGAAGGGTGCTGTGAACGCCTACAGACAAAATGCCATCTACCGCATGCTCTCAATACAAAGATATCATCATTGTTGGTAAGACCTGATAATGATGCAAATCTTAATGTTACTTGTAACTAAGTTGCCATTTTATTTTCGATTAATCCTTTACATAAAACACGCGTGTATAAGTGAAAATAATGTTACACAGCAATGTACTTATGTAGTACTATATATGTATCTATGATAGACTTGCTGTCTGAGTAAATCTAGATATTTTTAAGAATCATGTTTATTTACAGGAAATGGGCCCTCAGCGATCAGTTTGTCCGTCTTCCTGTCAGGTTATCGACCATACTATGCAGGAGGCTCACACTCCAATGCATACCTCAATGAAAAGCTTCAAAAAATGAGCTCCAAGAAATCCATTGTAGAACAGGTAATGAAAGGAGAAAGCGAGAAAATTGGTTTAGATGGGGAAAAAACATTCTCATTATAAAAAATATAATCAAATAATATAAAACTTTCAGTGTTTACTATATCATGGGGGGGGGGGGGGGGGGGGGTGGTTTGTTGTTTGTTGTTGTTTTTGTCATTGTTGACCATACTGTAGGAATTGAATATAAATTGTACCAAATAAAAAACTACTTCAGCATAAATCATATTTCAAAATCTTGTACAGTGTATGTTTACTGATGTGGCTAACAGCCTGGATATGTTTGTGAACTCAGTCATAATTTCATAGGAAATCAATATGTATGGTATTATGAATGCCATAAACACTGCAGGTCATACTTTTGTATTTGTCATTGATTGATACTTTGTTTGTTTTCTGAATCAATGTGATGATGTTGCAGAAAATTTGATTAGTGTCATGCAGTCTACAATTATATATGTCTTATTTACAATGATTAATGGCCTCTGTACAATATTTTTCTTCCAGCATCGTTAAATTTTCTTGTATTAATTTGCTGATGTCACGATCTTCAGGATTTGGCTTTCTTATCTGAGGGACTTGAAGGCCGTTCCTCCAATCCAGTGGGTCTTTTGTTTGACGCCCTCTGTAGACCTGATGCTGACTTAGGGGTAGACAACCCTTCCCTGCTGGAGTGGAAATTTGAAAAGGAACATGCTATTGATCATGTGGTTTTGGGGAAAGGCAAAGCAGGAGGGGCGTGGCAGGCAAGTCTAACTCTGTATATGATTTTAAATCTCTTGCCAAGTTGACAGATTAATATGAATGTAATTAAAAATCATTATTTACGACAAGAACAAATCTAGTTTTATTATGTGTTGTGTAATCATTTAAGTACCAGGTAATCATATTTCTAATTTCTTAATTTCAGAACATGGATGGATCCATGCAAACTTTGAGCTTTGCAAACTGGATGGAGCTTCCCTCATTAAGTTTCAAAGAATGGCAAAACTCGCACCCCAGGTAAGATTGAAAATACCAATATGTTTTTTGAAGATTGCATTTTGTTACAATCTGTCATATAGAGAGCATGGATGAGTCTCCTTTCTTTCAGTGAATTTGCACATTCACGTTCAGACAGTATTCACTGTACTGATGTAATTTTAATTCATCAGCTTGAATTTTCTTCTGATATTCTAATGTTATGAAATTGTGTAAAGTTATCATACAGAACACTAGATATCTAAAGGTTAAGGTACAGATGCACTTGTTCTAATAATTATATCAAACATACATCCTTACTTATATCATACTGAATACTACCGATCCAGCGCTAGGTATAAGTACACAAACATCCTTATAGGTTGAACACGTGTTANAAATACTACCGATTCAGCTCTAGGTATAAGTAAACAAACATCCTTATAGGTTGAACACGTGTTACTGGTATGTGTCAAAATGTGATAACCTTGTGTTGGCTGTGTGGTCCTTGTCCTTAATTGTAGAATTGCATTATTATTGATGTCAAACTTTAAAGTATGTTATCAGCAGATGAGGTCAAGCAAATATTTGCTTTTCACCAGTGTCTGTTGACTTGTAATTTAAAGTATGCAGCTTACATTTTCAGTATTTGACAATTTGAATAATTTTAAACAAATTTACCTAAAAAAAGCTTCATGCTGGTCACTTTAATTCTGCAGGGAGGACAACCATGTCCATAATGGAAGAGCAACAATAGCAGACGTGNTCTAAATAAAGCTTCATGCTTATCACTTTAATTCTGCAGGGAGGACAACCATGCCCATAATGGAAGAGCAACAATAGCAGACGTGAGAAAATACTACAGCGATTTCGTGGAAAACCGCGGCTTACAGCCGTCTTTTAGGAACCAACACGTTGTTACCTCCATACAGAAAAAATATGTCACCAACAAAGATGTGGATTCCGAGAGTGGGGAGGTGGAACCATGCAAATGTAGATATAAAAACCACTCCTTTCTGTGGGAGGTCAGAGGTCATTGTTTCGTAGGTGACACTGGCTCAGATAGGGAGGAATTCTGTTTCTGTTCCCCAAATGTTGTTATAGCAACAGGGACATTTGATGTTCCCAACAAATTAAGTATTCCCGGGGAGAACTTATCTTATGTTCAACATTCTCTTCAAGAAGTTGAGCATGTATTATCCAGTAATATGAACAAGAAATCCCAAGACCCCGTACTTATTGTAGGAGCTGGACTAAGTGCAGCAGATGCCATCATCATGGCACTGAAAATGAAACGGCCAGTGGTGCATGTATTCAGAAGGGGAGCGAATGATTCTCAGCTCATTTTCAAGAAATTACCGGCAGCTATATACCCAGAGTATCATAAGATCCATTCATTAATGAAAGGCAAAACCATTAACCCCCTTTACAAACCCTATCCCAACCACTCCTTGGTAGAGTTAAAAGAGGACAACCATGTTCTAATCCAGACGACGACGGGAGGAGACATCCTTTCCCTGGATGCCCTCTGCGTGGCAATTCTGATTGGAGCTTGTCCAGACTTGTCTTTCCTTCCTTACGATGGCAGACATCTTGGCATCGTGCCACGCTATACCATCGACAGCAAGCATAATCCAATTCATGTGGACCCATTTTCATATCAGTGTGTTGCAGAAACTGGACTTTATTCACTGGGACCATTGGTGGGGGATAATTTTGTTCGATTTGGAGTGGGGGGTTCTTTAGGCATTGCTAATCATCTCTTCCACACAAAAAATAAAAGTACACAATAGTTTTAAAGTGCAATATCTGTGAAGTAAGGTTGTGATAATGACATTTTTAACTTATTTAATGAATGGCTCTCTTTGTATACTAATGGAGGTCTTGGCCTTATATACCTCAGCTGACAGATCTGTCACCGTCTTATTGTTATATGTTTTTATATTAAAAGTTTGTTTAGACCGTTTTAAACTATTGTTGTCTTGTTTTGTAAAGAAAAGTTGTAAAAGGTCTGTCCTGATGAAACTTAATAATTCCTTGCTAAGCACATTCAACCTGGTTGATACTGTAAAATCATAAATTTTCATTGGGGATGTAATTTCATTATTTTCATGGGTAAATAAATAAAACGAAAATAAATCCACGACGAATTTTGCATTTACAATGAATATATATACCGGTAAATGGATTATAAATCAATGAAATTAATAGCAGCGAATTCATTATTAGAGTCAAAATCATGAAGTATTAAACCCATGAAAATAAATGATTTTACAGTGAATTGTACCACTATTATTTGAATGAATTCACAATCTGACTAAGTACAGACCTATATTGTAAATATATATGAGCCCTTCCTAGCTTCAAAACATCAGAGATATATTGTTAAGATACTACAGCCAACCAAAGATGACAACTTACAGATGATTGGCAATGATGTCTTTATTTAGGAGTATGCAAAAGATACATTATGTGCATTATTGGATAAGGGCCTTTTTAGCTAAAAACGACTCGTATGGTAGGCTGTATGGATTCAATGTGAAAAAGAAGGGAAAAATTGTAACCTGACCTAAAAATAATGTGCAGTAATGTGATGGTCATGTCGCACCTTATAATCATGATGAAACTTCGAGTTCAGAAAGAACATCTAATAATTCAATGCCACCTTTGCATTTAGTGTGTCCAAAGTTTGATGTGGCCCTTGCAAAAATTAATATCGCAAAACATACTTGTGATGAACCATCTTCACAAATTTGTTACGAGGCAATGAATCAGTAACCCTTGACTTGTGAAGATGGTGATGAACATGCTTATAACAAATTCACACTATTGCTAATATTTATTCCCCTATGAGAAGAAAATAACAAAAATTGTGTTAGTTTGGTTATCATCAACTGCTTTTCACTGGCCCTGGAGGTTTGCTATTCACTCCGTTTTTCACTGGCCCTAAAGGTTCACCATTTGCTGCTTTTCACTAGCCCTGAAAGTTTGCTATTTATTTTTCGCAAACCCTGGAGGTTCGCTATTTGTTTTTTGCTAGCCCTGGAAGTTTGTTATTTTCTCTGTTTTCTCAGTGACTTGTATTTCATAATCCAAATAACCATTTGTCAGGATTAAAAAAAATCCCCAAGTCATAAGCAAAATTTTATCTAATACAAATATCTCTTTCTTGGTAAAAATATGACTTTGACAAGAATTAAGGTAAGGTTTGCGCCATTTCACTATGT
>CAJDSM010057837.1:0-12707 GCA_903981925.1 Ostrea lurida | reverse complement strand
GTCTGATACATCAACAAGGGGCAGTAGGAGTGGGATATTTCACACAGTGGTTGTTTTCAAATCTTCAAATCAATTATACTACAGGAAAGTCAATGGTCTTGTGGATAATTGAGCTTCTTATGACTTGCAATGAAAAAAAAAAGATAGCGAACAGTGATCAATCACAGAAACCCTTTAAAGAATTACAAAATTGAAGTTGGACAGACACAGATCTTTGGAGACGCAGTACATGGGGTCATTGCTTAGGAAGAGTAAGCATCTCCTGTATACCGGTCACATACGTACATGTAGTACTACGTGTTACAACCGGCAGATAATCTCACTATCTATGATATATGCTAAGCAATTAGTTCTAGATGGCAGCGAACCAAATATCCTATAATATGCAAAGTAATATTAGATGTTATATAACTTTTCCGTTCAAACAACAAGAAATATTAAAATATATGTAATATTTACCATGGTCTCTTTTTTCATAGAATTAGTTTGAAGAGACAAAAGAATCTTGTGATAAAGGGTCGTGATTCGAAACCAATGAGAGGTACTCCCCATCTACAAAATATTGGCTGATAGTGCAATGGTTTTATTTTCACAAAAGATGTACAGCTAAGTTGGTTTCAGAGTCAAAATTATTCACAGAATGTTAATCACAAGAAATAATTATTCAATATCTGAATCCATTTAATTTTCAAAAACACACCCAGAGACTCTCGCACTCTTATGGTCTGTGGACGAATTGCTGAATAATATATTTAATGTTGCTGTAGATTTTAACAAGACTGATATGTTTTACTTCGTTTATCATATAAGCTTTAGATATATGATATACCAGTGTTGTATAGAAATCTGTTGGACTGTTAAGTGAAATTTTAAGAACGGAATTTCCTTTAAAGAATCAATTAAAGAAATTCTGTATCAAAGCAAAACAGATATACATGTGATAGAATATTGAATATTTTTTAATCTTAAATAATTAACTAGAAAACTGACATGGTCAAGCAGGAGCCCGCGTAGTGGCTATCAAAAGGAAAGTGACATCTGTATGAAGGTGCTGTGAACCCAGAAATTAATATATACACTTTTGCCTCTTCTTGCAGAGTACAATTATGCAAAGTATCAAAACTGTACAATAAAAACTTTTGAGTTATCGCATCACAACAAAGAATGTGACGAACAGACGGACTGACAGACAAACAAGGTGCTGTGCCGCTGTGGACCAGAATTTATACACTTCTGCCATTTATTGTATGTGCAAAGTGTTAGAACTGTACGATAAAAACTTGAGTTATCACATCACATCGAAATGTTGACGGACGGACAGAACCCAAATTTATACACTTTTGCCTCTTATTGTAGAGTACAATTGTGCAAAGTTTTCAAAACTGTACGATAAAAACTTTTTGATTATCGCATCACAACTTCGGTTATTCGCATCACGACGAAAATGTTGACGATCAGACGAACGGGACGAGGCGGAACAGAACTCATAATTTATACACTTTTGCCTCTTATTGTAGAGTACAATTGTACAAAGTTTCAAAACTGTACAATAAAAACTTTTTGAGTTATCGCATCACACCTCCGGTTACCGAATAAAGACGAAATGTTGATATACGGACGAACGGACGGAACCCAGAATGTATACACTTCTGCCTCTTAGTGTAGAGTACAATTGTACAAAGTTTCAAAACTGTACAATAAAAACTTTTTGAGTTATCGCATCACAACTTCAGTTATCGCATCAAGACGAAATGTTGAAATACGGACGAACAGACGAGCGGACGGAACCCAGAATTNTATACGGACGAACGGACGGAACCCAGAATTTATACACTTCTGCCTCTTATTGTAGAGTACAATTGTGCAAAGTTTCAAATCTGTACAATAAAAACTTTTTGAGTTATCGCGTCACAACTAAAATGTTGACGGACGGACGGACAATGTGATTACTATAGGGCACCCGCATTTCATGCGGGGCCCTAATTAAACCAACTAGTAAACTATCTCTCTCTTTAGCGTATGAGCAGTATGATGATAAGCCTTTAACAGGCAACTTGTTGTCCCTGAGTTTTTCTTGGTATCGAACTGATGAAATTATGTAATATGGGCCCAAGAATGAAATAAAAGGAGACAATTTAATTCTAAGAAATGCTTAATAGTTTCAGAGAAGTAAGGATGTTCAAAATTTACAATCAACGTAACATGACAAATACGTTACGGTCTCAGATGACACAAGAATCTTCGCAAACATACTACAGTATTGAAATAACAACAGCGATTACACGGCTTTTTAGCATCCTGTTTTCTAAATATACTGAAACGCATCCTTCTTAAGCTTCCAAGAGTATGTTAAAATTCCACTGGGCATACATTGTGTTCCATTATTAGCTGACCAGTTCTGTAATCTTATGAGGCAGGATTTATTCAAAAGCTTCTATACATAAAAAATACATTGCTGTAGCCTTCAACTCGAAATTCTCATTTGTAATTGTAAACATACTAGTATCGACGACGCTTTATCTATCAACAATGCTAATTGCATGTAATCCATTCACAATACTAATTTTCATTAATATGTCGATTTGATATGTCCCACTAAATTTGAAAATAAAAGCGAAATTATTTCATATTTGGAAATTTTACTGTTCGTTATCGCCTTTTCATTGAGCATAGATGTCAACTGCAAATTATCAACACTGCTTTACAGGTATTTATGTGGCAATATTCCATCATCACCTGCATATGGTGTCATGTCTCTCAACGTACTCGTTACGCAAGAGCTTGTTCTGCAGTTTTTGAATCGAGGCAGGCTATTTACAAACAAGTTGTAGTCACATTTAATGTCAGCATTTCGCAAAGTCTATGGTCGTTATAACGATCTTGCTTGTCAGTATAACCTGCCATGGGGTAAAATTTTGTCTGATGTGTTATATATGCCAATTGTTAATTAAGTCGTATCTTTATACACCGATTTTGACTTCGGGGTACTCCGTTCACCTGATCTAGACAATGGGTTCACAGCGGGTGTGACCGGTCGACAGGGGATGTTTACTCCTCCTAGGCACCTGATCCCATCCCTGGTGTCTGTCTTTATCCAGCCCTTATTGATCATTGTTTGTTATCTTTTCTTTATGACAATGAGATGACTCCATCATCAACTTCCCATATTTGTTTAGTAACATTCCTTTATCACCTAAATGTTGTGCTTTTGTCTCTCAACACTTCTATACAAAAGAGCATACTCTACGTATAATAAATTTTAAATCATGATAGGCTACCGACAAGTAATATAAGTTGATGTTACAAGGGTTTCAACGGTCTTGTTTAATCAGCATTTCGCCAATTTTGATTTGATTTGATTTATTTGAAATTATGGCACATATACATTATTAGCACTATACATTCATTGAAATTGAAATAAAGAGTGCATATTAATTGCATGACTAGATTGTTGAATATAGATTAAATGTAATCTGGGTAATTTAAAATAATGATGATACATTATAAAAAGTTGTAATACATCAGTATGAAAAGATCAAAATATTTGTTGACAATCAGAAGAATTACAATTTTCATTATAAAAAATTGATCTTAAAAATGGTGCACTAAATTCTTAGGATAACCCATAAAAGACACGGAATCTTATTTCCAAAGGGGTCCTATCGACTATTTTATTGTCATTATAATGATCTAATTTGCAAGTACATGCTATCACGTGGTCGAATGCAGTCTGACGTGTTTCATATCAACTGTTATATCAATATTTGCATTTTGCTTTTGACTATGGATTACTCGGTATTACGCCTCACGCCTGGTTTGACGGCCAACAGGGAATGTTTCCTCCTTATACAATGTAGGCACCTGATCCCACCTCTGGTTTGTCTACAGGTCCATGTTAGCCCTTCTCCTTTATAGGAAATGAGATTGATCACTGTTGTAACCATTGAAGCCTGACGTCACGTCAATAACAGTAAGGGATTATACCAACTGCAGCGCGACGCGTCGATGTAAAAGAAAAGACGAAGATAACGAACAGTGATCAATCTTGTAAGTTCAAACAGAATACAAAATGAGAGATGGACAAACACGGATCCCTGGACATACCAGAGGAGGGACCAGGTGCCTAGGAGGAGTAAGCACCCGACGCGAGTCCATTGGCTTGATCAGGTAAACGGAGTAATCCGTAATCCAAATCAGTGTACAAAGAACGGCTTAACAATTGGTATGAATTCAAGTCAGACAGCACTTTACCCAATGGCAGGTTGTATTGGCAAATAAGATTGTTATAACGACCATAGAATTTGCGAAATGATGACGTTACACGTGACTGTTTAAACCCCTGCATCATCTTTGAAAGTAGCTTGCCTCGATTCTAAAACTGATCATACGCAGAACAACTTCTTGTGTATCGAATAAGTTGAGAGATACGCCGGTAATAATGGGATACTATAGTATAGATATGAGGAGTTGATGATGTAGAAGCTGAGATAACAGTAAATGTCCTGTTGCGTGCATCTTTAGGTAGACTCGACGCAACAAGAGATATTACTATTCTTCATGACACCGGAAGGATAATAAACTGGTCTGACACGTCCTAATCGGGGTATTGATATCTCGCAGACAGGCGGACGCGTACCGTGGATAAATTCGATCAGCCGTGAATTGCTTTGGATCGTGTATGACGTCACGCATTTCAAAACTGCGAACAATAAATTATTAATATAAAAATATTGACGTTTAATTGGGGTTACATAATGTTTCGTGTCAGTATAATTATGGTCAATTACAACTGTTACACTAACGCTACAAGCTTTAAATTTCTACCGTCGAAATAATGCATGACATGAATATTGATTATGCGTCTTTATAATATTACATATTTCGATATTTTCCAATGGTTCTATAGAGCATCTTGATTTGTTCTAATCCATAACCAATGTAAAAGACTGGGAACTTCTTTTAACCCCATTTGGCACAATTTCTCTCTTTACAAACAAAATAGACGCACACACTTCGTCACCTACTGAAAATGTAAGCGAATGAGCACTTCTGTATTTTGAAAAAAAGATGTATTAAGCATGTCACATGCTACATATTAGAAAACATGCACGCTCTTAGATTTTGTGCAGAGGTGGATCTCGCAAAATAATTGACATTACTGTGCAAAGACCCTGGGATGGAATGCGTCCTGATATTCAGTTAAAAACCTCGGGATAAGGCAAATTTTAAAAGACTGATGGTACCAAACCTTGTATATCTTACCCTTATACCAGGTAGATGATATAATTTTGTATTTTCTGGTTCTCAATGTTAACATTAAAATGAGTACATGATTTTCCTTCTTTATCACAATATCTGCTCGAGTTGATAAAACGTACCTCAATTACACTAAGTAAACAAGCATATTTGACTTTAAATTTAGAATATTAAAAATCTTTGATTGACTTTATATTAGAAACTTTATCAAATACAGACGTCTCATTTAAAACTTTATCTACATTGAAAATACCTAATAAGAATTTGAATATTCTTTAAGGGTTATGAAGCTTTCCTATTTTAAAATTCTGGCACAACGAAGAAAAAGAGGTTCAGGATTCATATTACGTTTAACACATTATTTATTTCTCGCCATTTATATCTAAACCAAACTTATGGTTTCAGAAATGTTTGAAATTTGAAATTCATATTACTATTCTGCTGTTTTACACCCCCTCCCCCCACCCCAAAAAAACCCCAACCAAAACCAAAACGACTTGAACTTTATCTCACCTATTAAGGAGTTATGGGACCTTTCTCATCAGAGTAAAATTCTTCATCCTTGAAACATTCTGCTCTAATCAAAACCATTCCTTGGCAGCAGATACCGAAGCTCATCTAGGCTATTGCAACCGTGTCTTCAACAAACGTGCAATATTCAAAGGCTCTATTAGCAGCATCAAATAACCAGTCCTCAGTGTTTAAACTGTCGACATCAAAACACGATAAATATACGTTGTCGACATCAGCATACCGACATCAACATACCCATAGTTGTTACCATAGTTTACACTGTCGACAACGCCATACCGTAACTTGTGTATAATGTTGACTATGTTATACCCTCACTTATGCTGACCGTTTACATTGTTATACACTAACTTGCTGACATTTTACACTATTGACATTGTTATGCCTAACTTGCTGATATACTGTAGCTTACACTGACGACATTGTTATATCCTTCAACATAACTTGCTAACGTAATTTACACTGTTGGGATCGTTATAATCTCACTTACTGACACAGTTAAGACAACTGACATTCAAGCGGCTACACCCTACAAAATAACTTGCTGATGGTTCATTGTCGACATCGTTATACCCTAACTTGCTGACATAGTTTACACTGTCCACATACATGTAGTTGTCCTCTCATTTTGACAATCATTGCTGACCTCGGTACATGTATATAACGACATCGGAATTCTAGGGTACAGTGTTAGGATTATGTGACAATAATGGCTGTGATTTGGAGAGAGAGAAAGAATTATGATTAGGCTAAACTGTTTTGAATTGAGAATTTAGCTGTTATAGTAATTTCAAGGTGATGCCCAATATGCCAGTGATTTCGTCACAACAAAATGTACGATGTATCTGTGACGGGTGTTGGCTTGATATTGTCATTTTTAAGAAAATGGTTGATTGATTGATCGTATGTTATTTTACGTCCCGCTTGAGGATATTACGCAAACATGGATAAGAGCTGCAAATTTAGTCCTGTGCTCAATGCTCATAATGCTCATGGCCTTTGAGCAGGGATCGATCTTTATCGTGCCACATCCCTTGTGAAACGGGATTGGTTTTTGAGGGCTCATCCGAAGGACCGCCCTATTTGTCGCTCTTACGACAAGCAGGGATACTGAAGACCTATCAGTGTATTTTAACCCGGATCCCCACGGGGTCTTCTCTAAATTGGAGATGTTCAAAAGCAAGAAGGTATATAGTATAACCCATTCTTGGATAAATCTACGAGACGGTGAATTCAACCCCGCCATGCATTCATATTTGGTGCATCTACCTATATGGTGTATAATTTAAAATCCCTTAAGATTCTTAAATTTTCTTAAGTACTGCAATAAAATAAGAGAAATGTTGATCTTACAATAGGAAATTTTGTCGGTGATTAAGTGTGCTTGTAGGATTTTGTTGACATACAGTGTATACTACATACATCCTATTCCTCATATAGGAAATAAATTCCCCCCTCTGTTTTTAAAAATTGCATATGTACAGGACTTTTGATATTCTAGGAGGAATAGTCAAGAAATATTATTTTGCAATACTTCACTTTTACTTGACAGAGATTGATCGATTGATTATTTATTGTTTTACGTCCCCTCGAAAATATTTCACTCATATGGAGACGTCACCATTGCCGGCGAAGGGCTGCAAAATTTAGGCCTATGCTCGGCGCACATGGCCTTTGAGCAAGGAAGGGACACGGGACCTCGGTTTTTGGGGTCTCACCCGAAGGACCGCCCCATTCAGTCGCCTCTTACGACACGCAAGGGGACGCTGGGAACCTATTCTAACCCGGATCCCCACGGGTCTACTTGACAGAGAGCAGCGCAGTAGTTTTGCAATCTTTTAGATAATACCTTAAATTTGATTTACAATCGTCTCTCATGGTGTGGCAGATTTTTCGAGAACGTGTTCGATACGAAGTTGACACTCCATATTTATTTAGCGATATTCCATTATCACCTGTGGTGGCTCTCAACTGCTTTGATACGCGAGAACATGTTCGTATTTGGGGGCAATCAGATTCTTGAGAACGTCAGTTCAGCAAATTCACTATTGAAAAGTGAACCTGACATTCTAAAGAGCAGTTAGCTAATTCAAAAAATAAAGGCACTATATAGTGCATCATTAAACACATATACTGTGGGCACGTGTGCATGTAATTGGTGCAGAAATGTGTGCTCGTGCACACACGTGCTCTTCTCAACCATATAAAAAACGATAATATTATTAATGGTGATAATAATTAGTACTATAACTTCGGTTCGGCATAAGAAGGCACCCTTACTTGGTGGGCATAGATGATGTAGAGCGAAAGTCATTACTGAGATTATCATGTGGTCTTGAAAATAATAGCACATA
Organism: Ostrea lurida; assembly: GCA_903981925.1. NCBI lineage: Eukaryota > Metazoa > Mollusca > Bivalvia > Ostreida > Ostreidae > Ostrea > Ostrea lurida. The sequence continues at coordinate 4,566 of CAJDSM010057837.1, read as the reverse complement.
ACTCCATGTGGTTGATACAAAGCTTTTTTCCTACATAGTTTGTTTTTTCTTTTCTATCTCTGTTGGTGGTATGGAATTTTATTTAACTAAAACATATCCTATAATAATTTGATAATCTATTTGGCATTATTATGCATGAGTGGTTTGTTTTAACGAATCATGAGACGATAGTCATAATTCTTATGTAGCATTGGAATTTCATGAAAGGATCAGTCGATGTTTATATTTTTACATATGATAGTGCTGGAAGATGGGTTAATTATCAACTTCATTAGAGAAATTGACAAAAATAATAATTCAGGACTACTAGCAGAAACGCTTTTGAGAAGGGGGCCTAGGTTCTGGAAATGATACTCGCAGGTTCTACTTATTTTAGAGAGGTTGGGATTTTTGAAGTGCAATGCGGGCACGTAACCTGCTCTAGGGTTGTTTGCGCTGCATATCAAGAGTGGTTCATTATGGTACAGGGACTATATTGGGTGTAGTCAGAAATCATGTAATATGTGAGTGTTTAGAAACCGTTTAATGTTGAAAATACATGATGCGGCCTGTGAAAGAGCAAAATGTCGCTGACGGAAATGATTCTCGTTAACATTATACTGCTTTGAGTGCAAGTGATCTTGTATTATATTGTTTAAATGCATTAGTAATTTTGAAATGCAATTATTAATGAACAGTCTAAGAGTTAATACACACAAAAAAGGCCAGTTAACTTGTTCAACGTAATATAATCCCAAAAAAAAAACTAACAAAAATTCCGAGTGTAGGGCAGACACGGATACTCCACGACAATAAAGGGAAGGTATGATCGAGTGCATGGAGTAGTCACAGCATCCTCTGCTGACCTGCGTCACCCTTTCGCCTGAGCCCTTAGTCGAATAATATAACGGGATACTCTTCTACGTCATATCTTGTATGGAAAATGACAGTCTAACACAACGGATATGAAACAACAGTCAACACAATATATACTTAGTGATAGATCTTGTAACATCAAACGAAGGCATTATCAGCGACCATTTTAGTATAGAATTTGCAGAAATGATAGATTTTACAGGAAGATTCTAATTGTAAATACAGGTAAATAATTAAAACTCCCGATTCGCCATCCGTCCAAACTGCGTCCTGAAATATGTGTTACGATAACTACAAGCTCGATAAAGTCACACCATGTATCTTATATAATACGTGTGTTTCCCCTTTTCCTGGTGACTCGACCTACGAAAATTTTCGCTGACGATCCAACAACATTTTTTATCATAAATCCCTGTATAACGATTGTGTTTCTTCATAACCATAGGACTCGTAGAGCTTAATTTTTTAGTTTCTTTTTCAAAAGTAAAGATCAATATGACATATTGGATGTGATCTTAAAAAACCAAATATGGAGACAAACATCATGTATTGGTATACTTCCAAGAGAAGCATGGGAATCGAAACAAAAACACACCTAACCATTCAGACCTGAAAAAAATATTTAGTTGAAAAAGTGGAAAACCAAAGATATTGTATTCCACCTTAATATAATACCAAGTAAGATAATCTTGGTATCTCGAACATGGTTTATCTCGAAAACCCCGCTTATGTCTGAATCAGGGACACGTTGGCCGGTTCCTCGGCTGCTTTTCCTATATATAACTGATTTGAAAAAACTCCTGACTCGTTCACATGAGAAGAACACGTAGGCAATTCTTGAATAACCTAGTGCTTATGATGGAGAGTTATTTTTTCAAGGCTCCCATGACCGCTATTCTACCACTGTTAATAATCTCGAAGTGGCGGTATATCGGTGTTGATTTGAAGCTGAGAATCACAGATTTGATTATCCTGACAGAACCACAAAATCAATAGTGAAAGTCCAAAATTGCTGCACACTAGTGAAAATAAACACCAACCGCATATAGTCCTATTATACTTGTCAAATTATGGGTGGGCTCACGGCGGGATGTGACGTCAACAGGCGGAGATGCTTACCCAAATTGGTAGGCACCTGATCCCATCTGGTAATGGAAATCCAGGAGTCCGTGATTGGCCCAATCTATTTATTTGTATCAAATTTTGGGACTTACAGATTGGTACTGAGTTCGTTTCTTTGCTTTACAATGTGTACATATTTCCAGATACTCAGGAGCAAGTCTAGTCGAGTATAGCTTTGTCGAAGAAATCTGAATAGATGCACCCGTATACAACCATACTTAATATTAAGGTTATCATGCAAAAATAGCAGTGCCTGGATGATACATGTTTGCTTTGAGAATTAATATTAAACAATAATGTTGTAACATGGGTAACTAACCTGATATTATTAATGAAAAATTCTAAGTTCTCGGGCAAGGATTAATGTGTCGCGTGAAATATGAAATTCTAAATGGCATCCCACGATAGTTTACCATAGTTCCTACTGAAAAGCTTCATGCAAAATATCGATTAAGCTGTGATCACTAAGTGATGAGAATATGTTGAAAATGTTGTAATGGGTATTTTGGATTGATTTTTTGTTTAACCGGGCCATACGAGATATTCCTTTCACATTCTAATATATGAATTCTAAATGTGTCTTGTCAATAAACGGAAGAATATGTCTGATATGAAATACTGAAAATAAATTGCCTCCTCTCACTACATGAATTAACTACACATAATAATATTATTAATCCTTAATATAGAGCTTAAGTAAAGAAATATCAGTCGCCCTGTGATAACATATTAAGGTTGGTTAATTAGCTGGTCAAGAATTTTGTTAGAAAAATGCGTTTTGTAATATGGGTACTGAGTAATACAGAAAAAAGAGTCTAAAGTTGCTCGGGGCAACACGTGAAAAGGGTAGATGTCTGATGCCCTCTGAAAAACGACTCCACACGATAAACATCACTAAACCAATACTTATATATAAGCTAAAATGCAAAATATTACAGTGGCCCATTGATTATATGTAGGTTGTTGAGGCAATTATGTGAGGAAAAAGATTGGACGGACGGGAATGACGGACACACTAAAGATCGTAAGTACAATGGAGGTATCATTCATTATATCTCCCAATCTTCACTCTTTCGGTCGACGGGGTATAATTAAAACTTTGAAACAAACATTGTAGAAAATTCGAGATATAAGGATGTTTATAAACCCGAAAATAGTATTTTTGTCTACTTTGAAATTCCCCTAAATACTGGAAATATTATTTGTCCACTTGTATTGAAAACTAATAGAGGTAAACGATAAACAAATCAGGGTTGTTGTTCATTCATAATGAAGTTAGTGAATAAAGAAAACTACACGCTAACTATGTAAAGTGCCAATTTTGCTATTATAGCTCGAGTGATTAAAGACAAGACAAAAATAAAATTTATGTTAAAGTAATTCATTTTTGGGTGGGAATCATGCTTGCAGTTGTAATATTCGCCTCCTTCTCCTGAATGTTGTGTTTACTTTCTTTATTCTGAGTTTTACCGGGAGGAGAGGGGGCTAACACAATTCCAATAGGTTTTCGTAATGGTGAAGCAAATAAAATTCATAAAAACCTTTATTATATGACGCGCGGAAGTAAATGTTAAATAACGCGAGTAATTATTGTGCTACATTTATATGGTTGCTTTACCATCAAACTTCAGGGTCCTACTTTGGCTGGTGGTGTCCTATCTGGGTCAGCTGTTCTACTACAGACAATTGTAATTTTCTAATGCTAAAAATTATTTCAAGCGTTCGTCTGATCCGCAAGAGTAATCTTATCTTCGGGGGAGGTGGATATAAAAAAAAATTAATGGTGGGGAAAGGTAAAAGTTGTTGTAAAACATACACTAAGAAAAGCTTCTTTTAAAACGGACCATTCGCACAAAATAAACGGAATATTTATTGGTGTAGAAAAAAATTATAAGATTTATGCTTCTTCCTATTTATCTTTTTAAATAACTTGATAATATTTCCTAACGGGGACGAAAAATCGGCTCTAGTGTAAATTTCTATGTTTAATTACTTGAGGCTTAAAAAACAGTTTCTGTCGAAAAGTGATATAAAAAGAAAACAAATCATGTTTATGGACGGGTCTGGGAATGACGAATACGGGTGTAAAGAGAATGACAGTAGTAGTGAGATAAATATTGTTTTTAGATATGTCGATACAAGCCATACAATTTGGTATAGTTGTAGGTTACGGAAAATCTTTATTTATTAAGACCTACTATGAATATGTTCCAATTTTTTTTTTCGCGAAAAGAACCCCACAAATAAATTTAATAATGTTTGATAGAGGATCAATTGTTTGCAGCTAAGACTTTTGGGATTCTCAAAACCCTGCCTGACTATCAGCACGTTGTTTGTTTGGGCCGAAGTACCGTTCTGCTATCCGGGACATATTGAAATAACGAGGTATTTTTACCTAGTAGTTTTTGGGGACAATACCTTGTTTACATAAACAAGAATCGGACATTATAGATTTCGTTTAATGGCGTTAGATTAAATTCTTGTGGTGCTTATAATTTGTTACAGTATATTACACTATGATGTTCATTCATGCTATATTTGGGTAAATATGGTTTTTTCGAACTGCAACGAAGAGAAATTCGATAGGAG
>CAJDSM010057821.1:0-15908 GCA_903981925.1 Ostrea lurida | reverse complement strand
ATTGACGACATTCTATCTATACGTACTATTAATGATGTTCACTCATATGTCGATTCAATATATCCCAGCGAACTAGAAATAAAGGACACCACAGTCTTCAATGTCTGCTTCGTACTTGGATATTTTATTGAAAATAGTATTAACGGCAAACTAACAACTCAACTTTATTACAAAAGGGACGATTTCAGTTTCCCCATCGTCAACTTCCTATATGTATGTAGCAACATTCCATCATTACCTGCATATGTCTCTCAACTTCTTCGATACGCAGGAGCTTGTTCTGCGTATGATCAGTTTCTGAATCGAGACAGACTATACTTACACACAAGTTGTTATCGCAGGGGTTTCAACAGTCACTTTTAAAGGCAGCATTTTGCAAATTCTATGGTTGTTATAACGATCTAGATTGCCCATGCAATCTGCCATAGGGTCGAATGCTGTCCGGCATGTTTCACAGCAATTGTTAAGCCGTTTTTTTTTTTTTTTTTCATACACTTATTTTGACTGCGGATTTCCCCGTTTACCTGATCGGGACAGTGGGCTCGCGGCGAGTGTGACCGGTCGACAGGAGATGCTTACTCCTCCTTGGCACCTGATCCCACCTCTGGTATGCCCAGGGGTCCGTGTTTTCCCCAACTCTTGTTCTGTATTATTTGGGACTTGCAAGATTGGTCACTGATCGTTATCTTTTACCTTTTCATAGTGGATATTTGAGTTTGTACATATGACAAGCAGTCGTAGGATGGGGCGACAATAGGGGATCAAAGTTTTATATGCAAATATATGAGAATATTTTATAAACTTATTCTCAAGAACCAATTAATGAACCAGAGGAGTGGGGGTTCAGCTGAAAGCTCCTTGACTTGTGTAAATTTAAGTTAATGTACAGATTACCCCTGGCGGTAGGGAGGGGTTACAATAGAGGATCAAAGTTCTAAATGTTGATTAGCTGCAATAATGTTAGCGCCTTCTCCTACTTTTCTCTTCATCTTAATGTTTACCTCTCCCGGGGGGAAAAATAGGGCACTGCCAAACCGGTACATGATACGCCCGCATACATGTATATTATGGACCATCACCAGCATTCCCCTTGTAATATGCACATCTCCATTGTGATCTTTCTTTGTACCAAACCAAGATTCATCAACCCCCCCCCCAGGGTATAGGAGGAGTTGGGAAGACAACGTATTTTGCATAGAAAAAACCTAGGTCTAAGGGCCATAACTCCTCTAAAGAAAAACTGGACAGCATTCCCATTGCAATATGCATATCTCTACATTGTGCAGATCTCCAAGTAGCTTGTATTATAAATTTTGAAATTGTGTATTCATGAAGCAACTGTCGTCACAAGCGCATTCGACATCATATATCAATTGCTCATGAATAATAATTTTAACGAATTTCTGCTTATGCTGCGACATGTTGAAATATATATTACCTGGTAAACACAAATAAGTGATTTTCAGTCGAACAAAGGAGTAGGCCCACGAAGGGTGGAAATCTGCCCAAAAAAATGGTAAAAATTAAAGTGAAATTTCAACAAATTTTATTCTGCAAAAATAATAGCCCATGTATGATAGATTATCAGGGTGATAAAATTTTTGGAGTTTTGCATTGGTGTATCTAAGATTTAATGCCCTAAACATAATGAATTATCAAACAATGCAAGAATTTGCTTAAAATCACCACATTTTTTGTGATAAAAACGAAAATTTGTTATAGAGCACAGCCTTGGACCAATTTTATTTTTTGTCAGTTTAAATACGATGCCAGGAAGGTTCGAATTTTTATAACATCTTCTTGGTCCAAGACTGTGCTCTATAACGAATTTTCGTTTTTATCACGAAAATGTGGCGATTGGATTTTATATTTCATGTTTGTTGAAATTTCACTTTAATGTTTTACCATTTTTTTGGGCAGATTTCCACCCTTCGTGGGCCTACTCCTTTACTAGGTTGATCAGTAAAAGGCAAACAAAATTTTAATTTAGGCCTTATTGAATGCACATTGTACATTTCGGTAAACCAATTGTTAATGTTGTGTGACCCAGAGGCCTGGTAACTTGAAGGACTAAATCTATAAAATTTTCATCGCCAAGCTAAAGAAGGATTGCAGAAATACACCGAATATTTGTTGTTTGATCTTACACCTCTTCACATTTTCCTAGAAGGTATGCACTACAAGCAAGTTGTACTTTACCTATCAATAGACAATTTTTGCATCTGCTTCACCAAAGAATCCTTTGTGCAAGGTCGAAGTGTGAATTTTTCAACGGTAACTGTTATGTTATATTATACTAACAGACGACGTGTCATTTCAGAAAAATAAACCTAATGAGAACATTGAACAAAATTTTCCTGTTTTATTTGTTTTAATGTCAGATTTCCCTTCATTGTTCTGATTTCATCCCCGACCCAAAAAGATTATTTCATCCCGACCCAAAAAGGTACCATATAATAAACATACTAAACAAAACATCATCAAAAAATACAACAACATTGTAATGAACAAATCTGAAGAAAACATCTAAAATCGAGGACACATAAAGTACATTGGTCTAAATTGTGTTTACGTTGAATGCCCCCTTATATAAATATTTGAATTTTAGATGTACATCTATGTTAAATATACATCTACGTTTGACATCCAAACACCAGATTGAGACCAAGACATCCGAATACATCATTTTTACAAAGACGACAATTCCATGCATCAACATTGTGCAATTTGATTAAATGTGCCATTCTTATAAATCAGGGTGTTTTCAAATCTTTTGTCATTTCATGAAGTAAAAGAGATCAATAGTTAAACATTCATCAAGGATCATCCCTAACGACAGTACAGAAACCTAATTACCAGTTTCTTCCAAAGCTGTGTATGTGCAGAGGTCTTGTCCCTCATTCAGACAGCCTTGTAGAGTAGCACAGCGGTGTATACTAAGTGGAAAGCATTTAAATCTAGAATAAATCAACCATACAGCGTGATATCAAACACTCCCAACACACAAAAATCACAACATGTCTCGTCATCACCACCGAATCATCAATCACTGTATTGTACAATTAGATCTGTTCATCTCGTTAGGTCTAATGCCAGAGTTACGTCCCCTGTTGGTGTTGGTGGAGTTAGGCCTCTGGATGCAGCCTCAGTCACTGACTGTAACCCTGTTTTGGGAAGGGCTCACATTTCACCTTGTATCACCGCTTCCTACAAATAGCAACAAATCCTTTGCTTAAAAACATAATATCATGTATCATAATGAACCAGCTGAAATTTGAATATCTTTTACAAAATTTAACATATTTGAGTCTCATTGTATGGAATAACGTAATACTGTACATGTATAGGAATGGACTTGAGCTTTCTTTTCAAGATGAGAGTCTTATCTGATGTAAATACATAGAGGATCTTGAATGAGTGCTTATGGCAATAATGAAATTTATGAAATGAGTTTACCGGATTTAATATTTCCCGAGCCTTGGCGAGGGAAATATTAAATCCGGTAACTTCATTTCATAAATTTCATATGCCATAAGCACGAGTTTAAGATTCTATTTATCACACACGATCATTAAAGGCATATTTTGATTTACTTTCTATTTCACAACCCGAATTTTTCGCTTTGTTATTGTTTGACGTCGTACGTCAATTCGATTGTGACGTTCGTCTGCAACGTAACGGTTTGAAGAACGTGGAAATTTCTGTTACACTTATTTTCACTTCAAAAAAGACACAAAATGCCCTTGGAATAACATCGGTGACAAAACAATGTCTTTTACCGTGAAAGTTTACAGTTTCGAAGGCTGATGTGCAGTTTTCTTTCGTAGCGCAAGATTGATTGACCCCATGATTGACCCTACCTAATTTGCATTCTTATGAACCTCAGCTACGAGTTCATAATTTAATTTACTTGTTACAAGTAATTTGATTGGCTGAAATACGATGAGCAACATCAAATTATTTTGATAATCTAACTTTCTCATTGTGACGTCCTAGAATGACGTCACAATGCATTTGACGTTATGTTTCCACTTTATTGCTCACGACAAAATTCGTCTGCCTCATTCAAAATCTTAATTATCTCGCAAGTATTCATCACACAAAGTTAAATACAATTTTTAAATTAAATCATAAGGAATGAAGCTAATTTTGACCTATGTTATACGATATATCTAACTTGGTACAGTTTACGCTAAATATAATCCGCTTCGCGGATTATAAAGCGTAAACGGCACCAAGTTAGATTATATCGTATAACATAGGTCAAAATAAGCTTCATTCCTTAAATATCGTTTTTCCGAACCCGTTTATGAACCCGGAAACAGTACAGTTGTGTGATAAATTGTAATATATGACATATATATATACTTCAGTGCTTGAAAAGTCAATATTAGATTTTCATTCTGAGGAAGGTTATCTTACTTGGATCCGAAGATAAGGTCTGCATCAGGTGCCCCTTTCGGGTGCTGGTAGCGCACCCTCCTCTCTCTGTTGGTATTCACTGGCATAACACGGTTCAGGGACGCTATCATCTCTGTCAAAAGTAAACCAGAAATTACAGCTACTAGTAATCTACAATGTCTTCAGTCCTCCTGGGTGTTCCAGCTCATTTGACGGGACTTTTTATGCCTAAGGTTAAAGGTTACCATAGGGCACGTTTGATTAAGACGACTCTAGTGATACTAGTGTTTGATACGCGCATGTGCAATAGATGAATACAACACTAGCAAATAAAACGTGGAGTGTTGTTTACAACATGGCTACCGATTTTTTCCTTGTGCTCCTGCCAATTTGGGGAGTATACTCGTGTTGACTTGAGTTCAACACTAGTGTGGGATAACGGTGTTTGGTTAACAATACTCGTAACATGAGTGACACGTGTTGTCTACTCAAACGTACCCTTTGTGATTTCAGTTTCATAATTATACTGGTTGTTTGTTTTCTAGGTGATTTCACAAAATTCGTCTTTCTCTTTTAAGTTTCAGTCTGTACCAAGAGCTTTACCTCTGGGTGATTTCACAAGCATACTCCTGTCTACCTGACTGTTTACATATTAATTACCATGGTGATAGCACAGGATGCTTAAAATGTTACCTTGGTAATCCTCCTCTTCCTGTCGTTCATGGATTCCTAGCACTACTTGTTTCATTTTCTCCTTCTCCGCCTTTTCTGCCTGGAATCAAAACAAATGAAAGTCGTCAATTCTTTACGACACCTTGCAATTTTACCTGTTTATTGGCCGACTTTGGAGGAATTTTACCTGCTCTCTCTCTCGGTACTTTGTGGCAAACTCCTCTGAAATGGGGACATTCAGATTGGTGAACTACAAAGGAAATGTCAGCAAAATAATACTACAGTACATCATACATATATATACATATACCAGCATAATTATACACACACTGTATACTTATTATATCTATTTGGTTAAACTTTCTGCGATGTCAGTGGTATTTCAAAATCAATGGATTTTTGTGCCAGTGAATTTAGGTTTAACTATAATAAATGAAAGGGGAATTCTGCAAAAATAGTGCTATACGAGTATTCATAATCATATACATGTATATGCATATTATTGTTTCATGTAAATCAGAATGGCCACAAATTAAGTCCCTATAATCCAAATGCTGTGAATTACAACACAGTAGTATCATCATTGTTTAGGGGGTGGGGCATCCATATCCATGTCATGAACATTACATTCCCATTTATAATGATCTTACAATTTCAAGTTTCCTCCCTGAAACTGGGCAAATTTTCATTCCGGCTGCATTAATATGTATTTATAGACAAAATTCACACCTATTCAGGCCAAAAATAAAAATAGTTGTGTTTCTGCTGACATACCAGAAAAAATTAGGGTAGGTAGTAGGGAAATACATTTTATTTTATTTCTAAATTTTATTTTCAATAGTAGGCGAACACATTACATTAATAAACTCCAACAATAAAATCATCTTACACCTACTGATTTATTATTATTAACTATAGAAATTCTATTGAATTTTATACTTTGAAGTTTTGTTTTGAGTTGTAAATATATCACATGATTGGCACAGTATAACTAAAATGGAAATCATGCACTAGGAATATATTTTATCTAGAAAAGTACGATTTTTTCTCAAAAATTCAAATAAAATGTTTAGGGTCGGGGGGTATAATTTAGGGTCGGTCGGGTTAGCGGAAACTCAACACATTTTATTTTAGGCCTCATGACAATTGTCAGCTATTGGTTGCAATATTTCCAAATCTAAATGCATGTGCAATGTAGGTTATTTTTAAATCTAAACTATGTAACTATGTATATAATATTTGTATACTGTTTGTTTTAGGACGAATCTATAAGCACGAATCTATAAACACGTCTCATTAATGAGTAACGATTTCAGTGATATTTACAAGCTGTTTGTGTTTTACTCAATATTTAGGATGAAAATTCTCTAGACATGTGTTATTAATGAGTAACGATTTCAGTGATATTTACGTGCTGTTTGTTTTTTATTCAATATTTAGGATGAACTCTATAGACCTGTCTCACTGGTAAATAAGTATTCAGTGATATTTACATGCTGTTTATTTCCTCGTCTCGTCATCAGGACAAACTCTATGGACCTGTCTTCTACTTGTGGTGGAATTTCCTCTTCTTTCATGGGATACAAATTCACATTTACTGCAACAACAAAAAAAACCTCAGCAATATAATCAAATAAACTAGTCACTGTTTTTAAAGAAATACATTTACTGCAACAACAAAAAAATCCCAAACAATATACTCATATTTTCAAAGAAAGAAATTTCAATTTTGAAAATATATGATGGCATGAAATGTGAAGCTTCACACTGGTGTACTTCACAAAGTGCAGTCAAACTTTTTAAAAATCTTATTTACATTCTACTTTCATTCCTGTTGGAGTTCTCAATCATTAAAATAGACATGCTATATTAGACAATATTCTCACAAGCACTATTCACAACTGTGTCACATTCATGATGAAATAGCTCTCATTACAATTGGTAAAGATAGTAAAGGCAAAATAATCACATATTATGAAAACATTAAATGCAATCTTGTAGCTTAATCCATTACATGTATATTCAAATGCAAGCATACTCCCTCTCCCCCCCAAAACCCCCCCCAAAAACCAACCAAGATGTGTTTGTGAAACACTGATGCCCCGGATTCCACATGCCAGTGAAAGGGGCTTGCCAAAAGGATTGTGCATGTGAAATATGAAATCACTTACCATTCAAAAGTTATTGGCCAATGTTAAAGTTTTTGAAAAGTAGGTCAAACTTCAAGGTCAAGGTCAGGAGGTCAAAAATTTTGGTACCAGTCAAAAGGGCTTGTCATAAGAAACAAACATGTGAAATATGAAAGTCCCATCACTTGCCATTCAAAAGATAAGGCCAATGTTAATGTTTTTGAAAAGTAGGTCAAACTTCAAGGTCAAGATGTCAAAAATTTTGGTACCAGTAGAAAGGGCTTGTCATAAAACACTCATGTTGTAATATGAAAGTCCCATCACTTGCCATTCAAAAGATAAGGCCAATGTTAATGTTTATGAAAAGTAGGTCAACTTCAAGGTCAAGATGTCAAAAATTTTGGTACCAGTAGAAAAGGCTTGTCATAAGGAACACTCATGTGTAATATGAAAGTCCCATCACTTGCCATTCAAAAGTTATGGCCAATGTTAAAGTTTTGTGGACAAACAGACAGACCAAACATAGGTAATCAAAGATTACAAAGCTCACCTTGACGGGGCAACACCTTTATATGGCACCATTATTATATTTATGCTTTATTTTAACCCACAGGATTTTCATCCATTACACTTTATCATATTACACAATTCTAAAAAAATATCAAAAATGTACATAATATAACATCTATATTTAATATTATAATACATATATTATGATTATCTATTATAATATAGGATATAATATGATATAATATATTATTAAAATCATATTATATGATATCATTGATATTATATAATATGATATTATATAATATTATATAATATAATATCGTATAATCATATTATACCATATCGTATTATACCATATCGTATGATATTGTATTATACATATCGTATGATATTGTATCATACCATATTGTATCATAATATATCGTATCATACCATACTGTATCATACCATATCGTATATAATTGTATGATATCAAACCATATCGTATACCATATTGTATCATATCATATAATATTGTATCATACCATATCGTATAATATTGTATCATACCATAACATATCATATAATATCGTATCATAGAATATCATATTGTATAATACCATATCGTATCATACCATATTGTATAATATTGTATCATACCATATCGTATCATACCATACCGTATCATACCATATCGTATCATACAATTGTATCATATCATATATAATCGTATCACAACATATCGTATAATAACATATCATATAATATCGTATCAATAACAATATATTGTATCATACCATATTGTATATATTGTATCATACCATATCATACCATACCATATCATATAATAACGTTATACTTATCATATCATACCAAATCATATCATACATATCGTATAGTATTAGTTGCATCATACCATATTGTATTATATTGTATCATACCATATCGTATAATATCATATCATACAATATCATAAAATGCCATACCATATCATATAATATGTCATACAATATCATATAACATCATATCATACCATATCGTATAATATCGTGTCATACCATATCATATAATATTGTATCATACCATATCATATAATATCTTATCATACCAATATCATACCATACCATATCGTATCATAATATATCATACCATATTGTATAATATCGTAACATATCAAACCATATCGTATAATATCATACCATATCATATAACATTTTATTACATACTTAGTAATAAATACAGGTTTTTGCATGTGCGATACAGATGACATCAACAATAGCCGTAATCAGCCCTAGGGCTGATAACCTGTATCAGCCCTGCAAATCCATATCAGCCCTCCGCGTGCGGAACACCTCGTTCCGGAACCCCTTTGCTTTTTACCGCTTCATCATTTATGTAGTATACACATTGCAGAGGAAAGTTGATTTAAATTATTGTTTTAAATATGACTTGTTTGTATGTTATTACTAAGTATGTAATAAACATAATAAACATACCTATTTCCATATCACACCCTGTATCAGCCCTCGACCAATAATCAGCCCAAGGGCAACCAATATCAGCCCTCGGGCCTTCGGCCCTTGCTGATATTGGTGTCTCGGGCTGATACAGGGTGTGATATGGAAAAGGTATGTATTATTCTCTATGTATCATACCATAATATATCATATCATATCATATTCTATAATACCATATTGTATCATACCATATCGTATAATATCGTATCAACCATATCACATCAAACCATATCGTATAATACCATATCATATAATATCATATACACAATCATATCATACCATATCGTATAGTATAATATCGCATCATACCATATTGTATAATATTGTATCATACCATATCATATAATATCATAAATATCATACCATATCGTATAATATCGTATCATATGTCATACAATATCATATATCATACCATATCGTATAATATTATATCACCCAGCATCTAAACTACTCAAATACATTTAGATCACAAGACGCATTCTTAATCTAAGTTTGATGAAATTGAACAAGCAATAACTCAAATATGCCTATTTAAACAACATCACATCTCCAGCATCCGAATCTACATCTCAGATTCAGCATTTTTCTAAGTCGGTATCACCCAATAACCATCCATGAGAGTTTGGGAAGATTGGATAAGTAATCAGGTTTCTCCCAGGATTTTTGATAGCGCTGTATTTAGAGCGCGCGACACGACCTTACTAGAGCTTGTGAAATGCGTCGATGCGGTTTAATGTTTTTCATGTTTACATGATCTTTGTATAATTTACTAAGTTTATATGTTATATTGAAGCATTGATTGATAACATATATTTTAATATTGCTGTAACTGCTTACAAGATGCTTGATTTAAAAAAAAAAAAAAAAAAAAAAACTAAAACTAAATACTTTAATTATAAACCTTACTATATTGAACAGTTACAATTAATACAATCATACTAATTAACAATGAAAATATACAAAAACATAAGTGTAAATAAATTGTTCAACCCATAGTGGGCTAATTAACAATGAAAAATATCAAACAATAGTGTAATAAATTGTTCAAACCCATAGTGGGCATACATCTAATTTTACCTACGTAATATTGCAGTATTAGGCGTTAACTTTGATCTAAAACAGCTAGGTGTTCCGGGATCAGCCATAGTCTATACCTGGACAGTGACCTACCTGTGGCTGAACGCTTAATATTATGAAGCCATTATAGGAAATTCACATTGCAATTATCACACATGTGATGGAAGCCGTTGTCTATGCGTGAGATATTGTAGAGTTAAGAATTTATACCGCGATGATTTCATGTGATCATGGTCATAATAAAACTCTAAGTACTCATTATTTGTTACAATAACATTTATTAAGTTTAAACTTATTAAACTTTTTGCATAATTTCATGACTGTGGACATGACATTTTACCTTATCGATTTCCAAGAAGATTAATCTATTTTCGGTTTTGATGTGAGAGTTATCTCCCTAATATGTCGTGTTTTAACCACACGAAGCTAAGTTTAGTTTTGTTGGCACCCAGGATAAAGTTTTAAACTCAAGTTATCCTTTAATTGACACTATTCAGCTTGCAGGGTTGAGTGAAGTTAATTAAGAACACATTAGTTGTTGTTTTATTACAAAAGCCAAGGATCCTTGAAAACAGGAGAGCTATAGGCCCTAGTGGTTTTCAAAGCTAAAGGTGTGAATTTCGACGGATTTCCAGATGATGAGATCTGCTGGGTAGATCAGGTGTGAAAATCTACCACCTGGCATTCAGGAGAGTTGGGAATTAATCCGATTGCAACATAAAATGAGCTATGGGGTGAGAAATCTTTGATGATGACACTCAGGCATGGCTTCTTATAAGATATTTAACCATCACAATACACAATCTAATTGATCTTTATAGGACAGCGCTGGTAGCTTATAGCAGAGCGCTGGTAGTGATAGCAGAGCGCTAAAACTCGATACGCTGAAAAATACAGCGTAAAAGGGTCTGGGGAGAACACTGGTAATTATTAGAAGATAAAACTGAATAAGCAATAACTCAAATTGCCTATTTAAACAACACATAACATCTCCAGCATCCGAAACCTACAGCTCAGATTCAGCATCTTCTAAGTCAGTATCACCCGATAAACCATCCATGAGAGTTTGGTGAAGATTGACAAATAATATTTTAGATAGAGATTAAACTGAACAAACAATACTCAAATATGCCTATTTAAACAACATCACATCTCCGGCATCCGAAACCTACAGCTCAGATTCAGCATCATCTAAGTCGGTATCACCGACAGACTATCCATGAGAGTTTTGGTGAAGATTGGACAAGTCATTATTTAGATATGGTTAAACTGAACAATATACCTATTTAAACAACATCTCCAGCATCCGAAACCTACAGCTCAGATTCAGCATCTTCTAAGTCAGTATCACCCAATAAACCATCCATGAGAGTTTGGTGAAGATTGGACAAATAAATTTTTAGAAAGATTAAACTGAACTAACATACTCAAATATGTCTATTTAAACAACATCACATCTCCAGCATCCGAAACCTACAGCTCAGATTCAGCATCTTCTTAGTCGGTATCATCCGATAAACCATCCATGAGAGTTTGGTGAAGATTGGACAAGTAATTTTTTAGATAAGATTAAACTGAACAAACAATACTCAAATATGCCTATTTAACAACATCACATCTCCAGCATCCGAAACCTACAGCTCAGATTCAGCATCTTCTAAGTCGGTATCATCCGATAAACATCCATTAGAGTTTGGTGAAGATTGGACAAGTAATTTTTTAGATAAGATTAAACTGAACAATATGCCTATTTAAATAACATCACATCTCCAGCATCCGAAACTACAGCTCAGATTCAGCATTTTCTAAGTCAGTATCACCCAACAGACCATCCATGAGAATTTGGTGAAGATTGGACAAGTAATAATTTAGATATGATTAAACTGAACAAGTGATACTCAAATTGGCTATTACATCTCCAGCATCCGAAACTACAGCTCAGGATTCAGCATCATCTAAGTCAGTATCACCCGAACAGACCATCCATTAGAGTTTGGTGAAGATTGGACAAGTAATTATTCAGATATAATTAAACTAAACAAGCAATAACTCAAATATGCCTATCTAAACAACACACATCTCCAGCATCCGAATCCTACAGCTCAGATTCAGCATCATCTAAGTCAGTATCACCCGACAGACCATCCATTAGAGTTTGGTGAAGATTGGACAAGTAATTATTCAGATATAATTAAACAAAACAAGCAATAATTCAAATTTGCCTATCTAAACAACATCACATCTCCAGCATCCGAATCCTACAGCTCAGATTCAGCATCATCTAAGTCAGTATCACCGACAGACATCCATGAGAGTTTGGTGAAGATTGGACAAGTAATTATTTCGATATGACCATTATAGCAAACTTGCTCCAAAAACTTTAACCATCTCTAAATAGCACATCTCTTACAGCATCCGAAACCTACAGCTGAGAATCAGCAACCAAGTGTGTGTAGTCCTTCAGAATCACTCGATACACCTTCCATGCAAGTTTAGTGACAATTAGACCCGTCATAATTTAGATATAACCACAATAGTACACTTGCTCAAAAACTTTAACCAGCACTAACATCCTTATCTTCCCTCAGCATCCGAAGCTATAGCTCAGATTCAGCATTTAAGTCTATATATTCCTCATTACCCCCAGAAGCATCATTCATGCAAGTTTGGGGAAGATCGGATCAGTAATAAGTTAGATATAAGCATAAATGCACACTTGCTCCAAAAACTTTAACCAGCACTAACAACCTTATCTTCATCCAGCATCCGAAGCCTATGGCTCAGATTCATTATTTAAGTCTATGTATTCCTTCATTACCCAAAAGCATCATCCATACAAGTTTGGGCAAGATTGGACCAGTAATAAGTTAGATATAGGCCATCAATGCACACTTGCTCCAAAAACTTTAACCAAGATGGACGCCGACGCCGAGGTATAGCATAAGCTCCCCCGACTTCGTCTCGGTGAGCTAAAACTATATACATGGTTCATACTAATTTTGGGTTTTTTTTTTAACTCTTCATTGTTTAAAACAAACCTGTCTTTTTGTTTTTGTCTTTCAAATTCATTGGAACAGCAATATCCAGCTGAGGTACCTTCAGAGATTCATTGGTGCGTGCCTATATCAAAGAGAGATTTAAACAGTGTTAATAGATTCATTGGTGTGTCCTATATCAAAGAGAGATTTAACAGTGTTAATAGATTCATTGGTGTGTGCCTATATCCAAGAGAGATTTAACAGTGTTAATAGATTAATTGGTGTGTGCCTATATCAAAGAGAGATTTAACAGTGTTAATAGATTCATTGGTGTGTCCTATATCAAAGAGAGATTCAACAGTGTTAATAGATTCATTGGTGTATCCTATATCAAAGAGAGTTAACAATGTCAATAGATTAATGGTGTGTGCCTATATCAAAGAGAGATTTAACAGTGTTAATAGATTCATTGGTGTGTCCTATATCAAAGAGAGATTTAACAGTGTTAATAGATTCATTGGTGTTTCCTATATCAAAGAGAGATTTAACAGTATTAATAGATTCATTGGTGTGTCCTATGTCAAAGAGAGTTAACAGTGTCAATAGATTCATTGGTGTGTGCCTGTATCGAAGAGAGATTTTGATCATTGGTGTGTGCTTATATCAAAGAGAGATTTAGATCATTGGTGTGTGCCTATATAAGAGAGAGTTAACAGTGTCAATAGATTCATTGGTGTGTCCTATATCAGAGATAGATTTACCAATGTTAATAGATTCATTGGTGTGTGCCTATATCAAGAGTGTATTCGAAACCTTTGTTCTTGTTCCGAGTTCATGTTCATGAGTAGATTCTCAGTTTCGACGACGAGAACAGAGCACGGGAACATGTACGAGACATCGAGAACCCACACCACCACGCTAGGTAGTGTGAATTGAGAACAAGATGGCGGAAAATAGCAACAAGGAAGAGAACACAGAAACATGAAAGCATTTCTTAAAATTTTTAATCATCAAAGTCAGTTTCTTTTTACATCGATGGATACTTTATATTTCATTTGCCCCCGTTGATAACTTCAAACGCTCATTAACGCCTTCAACTGGGTTCAAACTAACCATGACGCGTTTAATCAAGCGTTTGAAAACTGAAATGTTGTTATTTTATATTTAAAATTTTGAATCTTATTTCACAGGATATTTAAAATAATGAATCTGATTATCCTAGCGGATCCAGCACCATGCATCTCTCCGATATACATGAGCTACATGTATTATAAGGCCTTGCTATAGCTTGAGTACAGTATGCATGATTCATTATATCATTAATGCATGGAAAAACAAATACAATGTAATCGAATTGAGAAACTTGGTACTGAAAGTTCTAAATGTTTTGAAATACATATCACGAGCATTCATGAAAAAAAATTATAAGGAAGCCACTTACGCTAAATTGATAAATAAATGGTGATAATTCAGCTCATTATGAAGTTATCACTGAGCAAAGGGTATACAGTTATACTCAGCTAAAAAGTGTTCAAAAGCAGCGAGATCAAAATAAAAAGATTTGAATTTACAAATATTAAAATATATTTTCAGTCCTGCTCCGCCTTGTTTCCGTGCATTCTCAGCTTCGGGATCTGCATTTGAACGTGTTCGTACGCACGTGTTCTGGGCGTTCGTAAAAGTACGATCAAAACTCGAGAACAACAAGAACAGGGTTTCGGAATACACTCAAAGAGACAGTTAAAGGATAGTGTCACTCATTTTGTCATTTTTTTAAAAATGAATCAAAATGAGCCCAAATGAACTCATACAGGTGATTTCCTGTTAAAATAACAATTTTTGCATTAACTGTATTTATTTCCAAATCTAAAACGTTTTTGATATTAAAAATTATGTCCATTAATTTTTTGGCTCCTAGACAAAAATTCAATTTACATATATAAGGTCATTCCTATTGTAACTTTTGAGGAACATAACAGTCATTTCTAAGTTGCAAAATGGCATTCATATATCTTTTTTTATTATATCGAAAGGAATGAAATGATTTAGGGTGAGAAAAAATTAATTCATTGGTGCGTGCCTATATCACAGAGAGATTTATAGTAATTAATAGATTCATTGGTGTGTGCCTATATCAAAGAGAGATTTAACAGTGTTAATAGATTCATTGGTGTGTGCCTATATCACAGAGAGATTTAACAGTGTTAATAGATTCATTGGTGCGTGCCTATATCACAGAGAGATTTAATAGTATTAATAGATTCATTGGTGTGTTGCCTATATCAAAGAGATTTAACAGTGTTAATAGATTCATTGGTGTGTGTGTGCCTATATCAAGAGAGATTTAACAGTGTTAATAGATTCATTGGTGTGTGCCTATATCAAAGAGAGATTTACAAGTGTTAATAGATTCATTGGTGTGTGCCTATATCAGAGAGAAGATTCAATAGTGTTAATAGATTCATTGGTGTGTGTGTGTGTCCTATATCAAAGAGAGATTTAACAGTGTTTAATAGATTCATTGGTGTGTGCCTATATCAAAGAGAGAGTTAACAGTGTTAATAGATTCATTGGTGTGTGTGTGTGGCCTATATCAAAGAGAGATTTAACATGTGGTTAATAGATTCATTGGTGTGTGCCTATAT
>CAJDSM010057787.1:0-10849 GCA_903981925.1 Ostrea lurida | reverse complement strand
TTATCTTTTGAAATAACTGAAACAAATGTTCGTTATTTTCTGGAATTAGGTTTAATAGATGAATCACACACTGACGGCTGGAACACCATATGCGTAAGACGATCTGTTAACTGATTTCATCCGTAAATTTTAATTTTTATATTCAGTGATCGAATTTAATCAAATTCATCAATGAATTGCATTTTATCGAGATTTTAGCTAAAGTGCATATAATGCCTTTTGATCATCACAATCTATTTAAAGTCATTTACAAAGCGATATGACTGTAGACGAAAATTAGCGAGCAGAATGGTTTTGTGTATATGTCGGAGGTTACAATATTCGGAACAAGAATCACAACAAAATAGATTCAGGCATGTGTTACTCTTCACTAGACATCGTCATCCAAATGACTATGGAGCAAATAATAGAACGGTAAATGTTAAAGGAACTAGAACATCGTTGAACATAGAAGAGGTCTAAGTAATCTCATTGATACTTTATGCTGACTGCTTTTGGGATTACCAGTTGAGTGGCATTCCTTGTGCAACTATATTTACACTAACTGAACTGTCAAGGCCCCACACTGAAGCCCGCGGTAGTCACTGTTA
This sequence comes from Ostrea lurida, assembly GCA_903981925.1. Taxonomy (NCBI): domain Eukaryota; kingdom Metazoa; phylum Mollusca; class Bivalvia; order Ostreida; family Ostreidae; genus Ostrea; species Ostrea lurida. Next base: position 10,259 of record CAJDSM010057787.1, on the reverse strand, counting down.
AGGTATAACGCCTTAGCAAGTGAGTTGCGCTGTGAGAGAGTATGTTATGAAAAAAGACTAGATTCATTTGCGCCCAATGCGTTTATATATAAAACTCTTGTGTTATCGAATTAAAATAATCAAGAGCAGACATAACACAAAATTAAGCGAGAATCTATATTTAAACATCAATAATATTTTTAGTATTAGCAATGCGAGCAAAGTTGTTACTTATAGCCCCGCACTTTAATTATTAATGATAAACCACAACTCGGTACCACAACAGATGTTAACAATAATAAAAACCCGGCCAAAACTCCTGAGTATATTCAGTTGTTATGTTATAGTTTTCATGCACATTGACGATAGGCAATTATAGTGGTTGCGTATAGAGCAGGAGTGTCACAATTTCTGTGCCTCTTTAATAGCGCTGTCATAATTTCTCACTCTTGGCGGAGTGTGTGATCGAGACGATCAGAGATTGGAGCACCACGGACGCAGGCAAGAGCAAGGTGCAAAACCCCGAACGAGTCTACGGGCACCTAACCTGTCGCTTTGGATACTGAGTCCCGTGTTTGCCGCCTAAGCCTCGATTTTTGTTATACTGTTATTTTGGATGTATGATTACGTTTGACACAATGTTCAACTTCGCCTTTTTGGATTTAGAAATTTTTATAGCACTTGATTAAGAATTTTGATTCGTTGTCAAAATTTCATGCTGTTGTCGATGGCGGTTTCAAACTAGTCACGTATTGAGAGCCCCAGTGCGTAGATATCATAGCCGCGCTAAATTATTTAGAGGTTTTATCACTTAAGATATACTGAAACAGTTTGCACGTAGTACATGTGTCTAGGGTAGAGACCTAATAAATGCGGTCATAATGTCGTCCTTAATGTGTTTAATCAATAAATAGGCCATTAAATTAACCGAAAACGTATCTATGTAGGCACATAATCTCAAGTGAAAAATAGTAAATCCTGAAGAAACATACCGGTAAGAGTATATGTTGTTCGGCAGGAGATACTTTTGTATTAGTCCCGTCCAATGTGAACCGACCTGAAAAGGCTTATCCCAAATTTAGATAATCAATATGGCACAACTTATTAATATGAGTTTGGAGTATGAATCACATGTGATCTGAGTGTGAGATTTCTCAAATAGCGGGACAAAAAACAAACAATAATTCACGATTTTCAGGAAACTGAGCAAAGGAAGAGTGACCTAAGGGTTTGGCGGTTGGGAGGACTGGGGGGAGGGGGTATTTTATTTTTATCCTATTTTTTATTTATTATCTTCTTTTATTTAGTATCCTTCAAAGGGGGTATATAGAAATCGAAATACTTTATACTATGTAAATCAGTCTACATGACAACATATCATCATTTAAGCTGGTGTATTATTACAGTGAACATTTTCTGTTAGATAGACGTCAAGAAGTGATTATTGGAGCTGTATCTATACATGTCATACAATACATACGCACTTCTTTGTAAAAATATCCGCCAATGGGTTTATTCTATAGATGAAAGCGACACAAAACCGTACAGGTTTTCTTCCTCAAGTAAATGTGTAACAGGGTTTTCCAAATCCCTGTGGGCGTCCGAAAATAGTTTTCCGCCGGAATGTTTATAGCGCGAGAGATGCATGGGAGCAGATGATGGTATCTGGGGTTGCAGGGTCGAGTCATAAAGTAGCGACAAAAAGACCTTGTTATTCAATTGCAGAAAATTCTCTGGCACTTAATTTGCCATAGGGTCACAAATGAAATTTTAATGTGTTAACATTACGCAGGTTTCGCCGATCTGGGCAGGGCCGAGCTTTCAAAACCATCTCATGATAACAATTTCAGTTAATATATTCTATCAAGAAAATATTTTAAGAATTTTTGAAAATCGTAAGGTACTCAGATGATTTGCATGAATTCAACAAAATCTTTTGGTATCGCTTAGCGGAAGGCAACTGGTGGCTTCGAACGTTTACTTAGGTTATCCTTAAGCTTAATTTGCACAGCGAAGAACGAGTACAAAAGACACATATGAAGAAGAGATATATGCAAATGCTTCGATCATTTAAAAGCTATGACAAATATTATGCAGTACATAATCAAGGTTGTTCATTGCAAAGCTCTGGAAGTGCACGATAAAATGAAGTCGGCGTTAGAAGATACTTATGAATAAAGAATGCCAAAGGTAAAACAGTATTGGTCGTTGATCATGGACTACAATTAAGATAGATCCAAGTCTTTGGTGGAAAACAATAACGCACCAACGGTGGCATGTTATAAGAGAATCAAATGTGTCCTAATGAAAAGCTATAATAAAGTTTTGTGAAGTGGGGCCGCTATGGCAACCCCCGTTTAATAGTAAATGTACCTGTTGGTATCATCTATTGGGGATATTTTAAGTGACAAGAGTGTTGGTGTAAACTACATTCAGCGAGAGCGACTGTTCTGTTGGGAGGAAACAGTTAACCACTAAATTAGATACGAGAGAGCATGAACAGCTATATATACCAATAAAAGGGTTTTTTCCAAGAGACATATAAATTTCCCTGAGAAAACTTGTATTACCTTCCCCAATTCTGACAATTGATAGATTTCCAATAAAAATTGATAACAGTAGCTGATGACATCAATATATTGAAGGTAAACATTGTGCGTGAAGATAAATTGAAAAATAAAGAAAATGCCGAGAAAAAGAAGAACCCTATGAGTTATTATTGCAAAAATTCCTGAACTATATCTTGAGAAATAATCACATAGACAATTTAATCGTTTGTAGGGCTTAAGCGCTGGGCGTTGTTTTGTTTACACAAATGTTGCTATTCTTGACGAGGACCGCGGATTCAGAAGAAAAACTATTATTCGGAAATGATAAAGATTTGTAAGAACAGAGAGAGTTATCATGAGAGGCCGATTGCACCAAAGATAGCATAAGATTGCATAACATAGCTTGTATTCAGAAAGCTGCCAAAATAAATCTTTCATGATATTCATGGGAGGAAAGTTTCTTACTGAAAAGCGTTCTACAGGCGAGGGAGCGATCTAAGTGGACTGTGAGAGACTATAGTGCGTGTAGCACTACACGCCCGCAACTCCGTAATGACCTCATGATTGTCCATTTTACAACGTCCCACGACGTTTTCAGAGAAGTATATGATGATGTACAGGACATAAAAAGCCAGAATAGCACCACTAAGCTTCTTAGTGTAGGTGCACAGTTATACGGAGTGGCACACAGCAATATCTTAGATTTAATTCGTAATAAATATATGCTGTTCATCAATTGCCAAACGCAAGCTAGGTGCAAAAACTACACATACAAATTGTAAAATTGCGAGGATATAATACGATATACACAGAGACAAGAGCCAAAAAAAAACCTGTAAATTTGTATTCTGTTAAAAACAGAAAACAAGCACACATTTGGGATAAAACTACCCGATTTGTTAATTTATCTGTACCACGCTATACTCATAATATGTGTAAACCATACAATAATGCTTACTTATCGACATTATTTAAAAATATTCGTTCAATACGGGCTTTTGCGCCCCGGCCCATTCTCCCGCTTTTCGTCCCATTTCTATATAAGTGTGCCACAGCCAACATAATTGTTCACAGAATTAATATTAGAAGCCCCAACTCCAAAGCGTACAGGTAATCATTGGAACGAAAGTATAATGGGTTCTATAAAGCTCTTATATTACATCAAGGCTACATAATTTTCGTCATTGGTGGTCGCGGTCAAAACCTGCGAAGCGAAAATATTATAGTTTTTCTATCATTAACACTTGTCAGTTGAACTCTATGAAACTTTTCTGAGTCAGTCAGGTTAAGTCCGTATAAGAATTGGATTGGCCTCAGAACCTCAATGGAGCCGTATAATATCATCTAGATAATTGAGTCACTGAATTTTTATCTATTCAATCATTCAACTATTCTCGTAGTGGTAAAACCATGGCACATAAGGGTTCAAAAATATGGGGGTAACCACAATTGGTAATTAGTCTTATTAATTGAGATCGTGAAAACTTTATCTTTGTCTCGAACCTCCATGTGTAAGCGATTCTAAATTATATTCGATGGAAGTCCCGCGAGTTAACCTTTCCAAAACTATTGACTATAACTTTTTTCATAAAGTGGTTCTCAGAGGGGATCCTAGAAATGGCGTTTCAAATTAAGATATAACAAACTGTCACTTGAGCTCTGAGAAGTCGACAATACATCCAAAGGGTAGTAGTAAATAAGTTGGAGATTGTCTTTTGATTTTGTGCTATTTTATCCCCTACAGTATAATTGATAACCTTACTAAGTACACGTCAATTACAGAAATGTTCTTCTCGAGACAAACTGTGATTTAAGGGAGATTACGCTAACCCGAGTATATTCATATGCACACAACGCGGCAGCAATGAGGGGTGAGGCCGTTTTTATAGGCTAACTGCCAAAAGGACAACATTAACTAATCAACTTTTATTTATATGGCCTTTCATTTAAAGTAGAAGGGGGCGTATTTGTAATTTCGTGTCATAAATATAGATTAATTTAAACAGTAAATGTACAGAACATAACCATATTATTTGAAAACTCAGATTTCACGAACAAGATGTTCAGATCAATACGTTACTATCCTCTTTACCAAATAATCGCCTACAGGCGATTTCAGTCCGAGAGCTTCATAACGCACCATATTCTAAACGGGGTTAATTTTCTTATGATGACTTTTCTCATGACCTGAATCTTAAAAAAGCAATATATGAATAATTTGGGAAACTTGCTTAATAAAGATGTGGGACAAAGAAGCCACAGAGGGTTGTCGTCCAAATTATTTTATTGACATCCACACCTATTAAAAAAAAAAACCCAGACAAGGATATTCCGGTAGGATATCACTTGTTCGTGGGGAGGACCTGAATTGATCGTGGATTTAGTGAGGGTCACTCCTTACTCCAACGAATTTTACGTCCCCACGAACAAGCTATTTTTTATAACACTGCCGTTCGCATCTAAATTTATGCAATTTAAACTCACTGGAAATGATACGTGCGTGCCACGGCAAAACCAGCAAAACTTATGTGGATTGTCCACAATGACACAGTAACGAGAGTCATTTTATGACGGAATTACAATCGCATTTACACATACGTATGTACGCATTATGTGACTTAATCGACGGGATGTGTACAGCTATCAAAAAAATATAGATAACCTCATATACCAACATGAGCGCAACAAAGTGAACACGTTGCTGAAGTCTACTCTATGAAAGACAAACATGGTCCTTCACAATTCACTGATTATCCCATCATCAAAATATTGCTTTTTTGAAATGGTATCACACTCACTCGATCCTCCAGAGCTATGAGCGAGATGGGGTTGTCTAAGAGAGATAGCGATAGATGAGCTTGTTGAACATCCTGAAAGGGCAGAGATAGTATTACTCACTTGTCATCTGTGACAAGGATAGCAGCACAACAATATTAAGTCGAAGGCGCAGACGATTGAGGAGTCGCTGACTTGTGTTTTGGAACTACCCTACTACATGAGAGAGAGTGCGAATCAGAATCAACGCAACGCAGCGCGATGACCGATGAGCAACCCTGCCGATCACCTCCAACAGAAATAATACAATTAAGGGTCTATAGGATGCAGTTGTGATGATGTTATGTTATATCAGGGACACTAGAGCCGATTATGTCTAAGATTCCTCAATTATATCTTTTATGATTTAGGAATGTGTACCAACCATTAATTTCGCCTGAAACTCTCAAATATGCTATATAAAATCATAACCACATCGCTTTAGTTTTTAAAGTTTGTGACTATTGAGATTTCCCAACTTTAACTTCGTGTTTATTGACATTTATCAACCTCATTTAAAGAAAAGATGTTAAAAATGTGGCAGCTGCTACCTCGGTTTGGGTTGTTTCTACCTATAGTAACTCCACCTTGTTATATAGTTAGTAGAGCACATTGGGATTGTTACTCTAAAGTGAACTGATCACGTGGATATTCAAGTATGCTTGAAGTCATACTGGGAAATGTGATATTCAGTTGACGTAACGGGAAATAACCCTGAGGGGAATGTATTGCAGTCATCATATTGGTAGTATTCTACTGATATTTGCATGAGAATTTTAATTATCCTCGTGGATTTGAGGTGTAATTTCACACCAAAATTATACAATATTTGACTTTAAAAGAAGCCCTTAACCTAGTTGTGTAACACAATGCTCGACGCATCTGGAGATGTGTACGAAGAAAATATGAGGTGTAGGGTGAGAATCTTAGTTGATTTAAAATTAGAACAATCATAAAATGTCTGGTTAGCGGTGACCGAAAGGCTCATGCTGAAAAGAATACTCATTGCATCTTTATATGTGCAGATAGAATACATATTCAAGATATCTTGAAAAATATGTTATAATTGGCGATGACTCAGGTAGGACTTTCTGATCAGACTGAGTCAATAAATAAATTACAGTTTATTGTGGTTAAGAATTATAAAATTAGAGAAGTAATACGACTACAAGACCTTTAAAAATATATGTATCTAGAACGTGCCAACAAGAAACGTATTCTTTACGTGAACTCAAATTCAATCCAATGTAAAGGTGATAAAATATCAATTGGGAAAGATACTGAATGGGTCTATGACCTCAGAAAAGATTGACACACAAAAGTATAATTATAAATTTGATTTTTAGAATGAAACAAATTGTTGTTTTAACTGATAAATTCTTGATTGAATCATTTGATTTGAGCAATCATTTTTTAATTGTAGCATGGGAAGTGTCAAAGAATGGGTTTTCGTTGAGTATTTGCACCTGTTATTGGTGTTCTTGTTGTTATACATCGAATACTTATATTTTTTTCTTTTCTGTGAAATAGATACGGAATAACTAAATCTACCTCTGGTGCTTAGCACTAAAGAGTGATAATATATCACAGAATTCATTCAAAAATTCATCCATTCCTCGAATCCATTTCAACTTAATTCAGTTAAATTCTAATGGGTTTCCAAACTTGAACACGTGTTTCATACCAATTGTCAGGCTGTTCTATCTACGCGATTTCGCCTACGTACGGATTCACTCTGTTTACCGTGACAACACAATTTTTATGACAGGTGTACAAATCCAACAGGGCGATGCGCTACTCTTCCTAGACCTGATATCACCTCTGGCATATCCAAGGTCCTTGTTTTGGCCATACCTTATTTTTGTTATTAGTTTGGAAACTTAATGAGTTATTTGGTTCGTGTTTCCTTTTCAAAATTGGGTGATGAATTCCTCCCCTATTAAGACTTAGTTTAGCCTGCTTAGCCATGAATTCTAACAGGTCCTTGCCTGAACAGAAATACCATTGCATCTTGACATATCTGACAGTAACTCCGAATCAACTGAGAGACATACACACCATAAGCAGGCGATAGCGGTACATTTTAACTGAAAAGGAACAGTACGATGCAAGCTCAAAGTCCAAGTTTATCATTAAATATATGGCGGTCTGTCAATTAGTGTCACTTAAGTAAACAATCCAAAGTATGAAAGCAGATCTGTCTTTCTTTGGTGTCCTTATTCAAGTTCATGAATATCAAATGGACATGATGTATGAATATGTATTTGTTAATTGAAAGACATCATCTAATATACCTATATGCTAAGGTGTGAAGGACGCGCGCAAGATTTTTGTTTATTCCGTCAGCTTTTTTTAACACAATTCGTTTCGTATAATATAAAAAAGAACTCATTCTGCGTCATTTAATTTTTTTAAAAACACTGTCATGGTGGCAATGTTCAATGTTATGGAGACCATATTCGACCTGAGATAAAAAGTCCTGACCAGGTTTGTGAAGCAGCCGTGAATTGATATGTCAAATCTTTAAGGAGTCTGATTGTTCCTCTTTGGGGACTTTATGACTAATGTGTTAAACACATTCAACATGCATTTCTTTGAAAACATTACACCATTAAGACACATAACATTATAGTACCGGTGGGTTTTTTTCTTGGGGGGGTTTTTTTTTTTTTTTTTTTTTTTTGTTTTTTTTAGACATTTTGTATTATTCCCAACCTGACACATTAAAATAGTTTTATGATTTGGATACTGGCTGACGGTAAACAGCCGTGCGTGACATAATATCAAGATTACGTTTAAACATTGTTAACTTCGTTATTTATATAAAAGACCTTATCTTCATTGCAGAAGGCCGACTATAATTGGAATAATCACCAAAGGAACATTTAATGGTTACTAATGCTTAGTGACCCATTTCAAAACCACATTTATCTTGATGAAAAAATATCAGACCATGAAAATTGTCATTGTTCAGAAAAGCAGCACTATCTGTCGGATAATAATAGGATACTTCTTACACATTTTAGAAGATGTTGACAGCTGTGGTAACTACAACCCAGTTCGAATCACTCTATTGTTTATTTTACAGTCAAGCGCGCTCTCAGTAATTGTTTATCTACACAGGTGCATCATTTTCGTTCAAGTGTCATACACAACATCTGATTGTAAATAATGTCTGCATTCGATTCATCACTTACAAAAAGGTCATAATATACGATTTCCACAATACACAAATAATGTGGGTACTTAAACAATTAAGCAGCAGTAAGGTTAAATTTTTCGATACTCGATAATAACTAAAATAATACTGTAATTTTAAGAGTTACGGTATAATAATGTTATACTCCCTGCCCCGCCGTTATCAACCCCCATATGTTATCACGAAACCTATTTCAGATTATGCGCAATCCACCACGTATCTGTAAGCTGAAAATAATGTTCTATAGCTGTTACTAAGGTTAACAGAAATATTCGTATTTGGTGCAGCTGTCAATACAAAAAGGCGAAGTTAACATGTGTCAAACCCGTAATCATAATTCCAAGAGACATATACAAATTCGAGTTTAGGGGCAAACAGACCTTCCGACAAAAGCGACAGGTAGGATCAGTGCCATGGAGGAGATAAGCTCCTCTGCTGACCGGTCACACCCGCCCGTGAGCCCTAGTCGAAATTTAAAGTAAACGGGATTACCCGTAGTCAAATCTAGTAGGAAAGGGCCGAAGAATAGCATTTTTAAATAATGCGTTTCAGTTGATCTCCCTAAAGAATAGCAGTTTCGAACATAATGCGTGGCAAGTTGATCTCCCTTAAGAATAAGCATTTCAACATTAAGCGGTGTCAGTTGATTCCTAAGAAAATAGCATTTCTAACATAATGCGTGTCAGTTGATCCTTCCTAAGAAATAACATTTTCTAACATAATGCGTGTCAGTTGACTTCCTAAGAATAAATTTTCTAACATAATGCGTTGTCAGTTATCCCCTTAAAGAATAGCATTTTCTAACATAATGCGTGTCATTTGATTCCTAAGAATAGCATTTTCTAACTTAAATTTGCGTGTCAGTTGATCTCCCTAAGAATAGCCATTTTCTAACGATAATGCATGCAGTTGAATCTCCCTAAGAATAGCATTTTTCTAAACATAATGCGTTTGTCAGTTGATCTCCCCTAAGAAAATAGCATTATTCTAACATAAATGCGTGTCAGTTATCTCCCTAAAATAGCATTTTCTAACATAATGCGTGTCAAGTTGATCTCCCTAAGCAGCCTCATAAAATTTAGAACCAACACGAATTCCATTGCCCAACTCTTATGTTTTGTATTTATTGGGACTTGCAGAGAATTGATCACGTTTCGCTATATTTGCCTCTTACACCATCTGATACAACATTAAGGTTTTATAATTTGAGTGGTAATAAATAGGCGAAGCTAACGACTTGTAATAAACGTAATCTAATCCAAAAACGCCAAGGTTGAATAGGGCAGAAGTCCTATCAATACAAACATTAATATTACTACATATTCTTCTCTCTTGGTCTAAGGGTCAGAAACACTGCCACTTGAACTCCACTCTACTTTCGATTAGCAATATTTGGTTTGATTGATTATACAGTTCCTGAAACGTTCTACTTCCACCACACGGCACGGTGACCTCACGCTGAAGCGCACGGGGATCGGGACGATGAATGCACGGAAACAAAATTGGGTAAAGTAGAACGTTTCAGGGACTGTACTACTATAGTGTTAATGTCCCTCTCGGGAATTTTTCACTCATGTGAAGACGTCACCATTACTGGCAAAGGACAGCAAAAATGAGGCCTTTACTTGGAAGATAAGGCCTTTAAGTAGAAGGGATCTTTATCCTGGCATACTACCAGTAAGACTTTGGTTTTCGAGGTCCCATTCAAACGACACCCC
>CAJDSM010057786.1:0-12085 GCA_903981925.1 Ostrea lurida | reverse complement strand
TCATTCTTATCAAGAACACTTTTAAGGAAGCAATGACTATAAAAGGGCCCCAGGGCGATATATGACCGAGGATATCAGTGGGGGATCCAGGATTGTCAAGGGGGAGGGGGCAGTCCTTTGAAAAGGGGGCCTAGTTAATACGCCGCTTGCGCTGTTATGGGACCATCGCCCTTTTTTCCACCCCCTCTGTTATACGTCTACAGGCGCGGACTTCAAGGAAAGGCGTTACCGGGCGTACTGCCCCCTAAAAAAAAAAAAAAAGAGAGAGAATAGTGAATGTAGGATAAAGAGAAGAGGAGCGAGAGAAGGAGAGAGGCAGCGGCGCACGATACACTGGCGGATTTAGAGAGGTGGGGCGGGGGGACCGCCACGCCCCCTAAAAAAATTTTCAAAAAGATTGGGTACTCGGGGGAAAGATAAACAATAAAATATACCGTATGATTGGAGGGTGGGGATTTCAATGGTGTTAAGATATTTTAAATACAATTTTATAGGTTGTCGAGAGTCAATCATGAACACTATACATGGGGCACAAACATGTCTCAACACAATGAAATTTAGAAATATATTGTTTGGAGAAGTCGGTGGCTCTCAATAGGTGTACAAAATATCTTAGACCACCCTGGAAAGAACAGTATGACCTTGACTGGCTTGCGATCTTGAATCGCAATACGAAAACATTCGCTATGCTGATATCAGACAGGCAGTAGTCTCAGTCGGAGTCGGTGTCAAAGTTAATGACCTTCAACTTTTATCTACCACTTTCTGTCGCCCCCATTTTTGACCCCGTTGGAAAAAAAGTAGGTGGGGCGGGGCGCTACCTATGTGAGACAAAATTGAATGATTCCACATTGATCTTAATTTTTGCAAATGACACTGACTGTTCATTCGGAACTATTTTTTAATATATTTCCCTAATAAATCTATTTATACCTTTGTTCCCTATCGGGGAGGCCAATTTCATATATTTGAACAAACTTGAATATACACTATATACAATGATTTGGCAAACTGTGACTTATTGATCTTGAGAAGAAGATTTTTACGATATTTCCCTATATAAACTGGGGATGGCATCGAGTACTCGACTTTCGCTCGGTCGGTGCGATCATTGACTAAATTTTCATTGTATATATATACTCACTAGTAGATGCTTTCATGTTATTTTGATAAACTTCTTGAGAAGAAGATTTTTTTAAAAGATGTTTTCCTATATAAACCCAAGTTAAATTTTGGTCCCCTTTTGCGGCCACATCCTGACTCCGGGGGCCACCATTTGAACAAACTTGAATCTTTACTATATAATGATGCTTCCATATATATTTGACAAACTCTGCACTTGCAGTTCTTGAGAAAAAGATTTTTAAAGATATAAAATTTCTCAATATAAACCTATATCAAAATTTGGCCCCCTATATTGTGGCCCCACCCTACTCCCCGGGGGATGATCTGAACAAATTAAACGTGAATTTACTCCACATCAGGAACCTTTGAAGTTTCAGATAAATATATCTACTCTTCTGGTTCAGTGTTTCTTGGGAAGAAGATTTTTGAAGATTTTCCCTTTATATTTGCATATTAAACTTTGATCCCCTATGATGGACCCATCCTACCCCCGGGATCATGATTATCAGGAAGCTTTTGTATAAATTTCAGCTTTTCTGACACAGTGGTTCTTGAAAATATTTTTAATGACACAACCATATTTTTGCATATTCGTTATTATCTCCCCTTTGATGGAGGCCTGGTCCTTAATTTGAGCAAATTTATATCCCCTTTACCAAAGGATGATTTGTACCAAGTTTGGTTGAATTTGACCCATTGCTTCTGGAGAAGAAGTCGAGAATGTGAAACGTTTACACAAAGACGGACGACGGACAAAAGGCAATCAGAAAAGCTCACTTATACCTTCAGTTCAGGTGAGCTATAAAAGAAGCGACGACAGAATGCTCGTATCACAGATAATGGTAATACTGAATATCAAGAAAATTGAATAAATCGTAAAGGATTCCACCCAATTTAAAAATACTTAAACATTACTGAAAAAAGGAAGGCATCGTTTACAGCGACTCCAAATCAAAACCTCTGTTTATGGACGAACAGTTCTGCAGTGAACTCACCAAACAAGATTTGTCAAGGGTTCCAGCAATGGCATCAAACCCTTTTCCAGTTCCAGGGATGACCACCTTCTATGTTGACATCAAGGGGGTAACAAATTCCTAAAAACCTAGACCCGCACAAGGTCCAAAGTCCTGATTCCATCCCTCCAAAATTCCTAAAAGAAGTCGCAAAGGAGGTACATGTAGCTCCATCACTGAGGATCATCTTTGAAGCATCCATTGAAAAAGGACTGGAAGCAGGCCCTTTTAAGAAAGGTGACCGCACAACCCCTAAATTTTGCTGACCTATATCTGCTGCAAGAAACTTGAACACATAGTACATAGCTAGTTGATTAAACATCTTGAGCAGCATGGAATACTTAAAGACAAATAGCATGGTTTCAGGAAACGAAGGTTTTGTGAAAGTCAGTTGGCAATCGCCGTGCAGGATCTTGCTTCAAGCCTGGATGTTGGAGAGCAGATTGATATTATGGGTGCCACCAAAACGCGCTTACCACAAACATCGTCGAACGCTCAGTCGGTAACAACACCAGAGGATTTAGTGTTCGACCAAGTAGGAATGACCAACACAAAAATTCGTTCTTTACAAGGACTACAGTCGACTGAAACCATCTCAACGACCCAATTGTGCTAAGTAACTCTATCGAGGGTTTTAAGTCCTCCCTCGAATCGCGCGACTAAGATCTGCGTTCTCACCCGCTGCGATATAACCAATTTTGGGATCTGCAGTGTAACATACAGATACAGATACTCCAAGACTTTAGCAAGGCATTCGAAAAGGTATCCAACCAACGCCTAGTCCAGAAGTTGTCTCACTACGGCATTAAAAGGGCACCTTGCTAAACTAGAACAAGAGTNAGACTTTAGCAAGGCATTCGAAAAGGTATCCCACCAACGCCTAGCCCAGAAGTTGTCTCACTACGGCATTAAGGGCACCTTGCTAAACTAGAACAATAGCTTCTTGAGTGACCGGCACCTGAGAGTCCTGATTGACAACCACTCATCAGAGCCAGCACCAGTGACTTCTGCAGTGCCACAGGACTCAGTCCTGGGCCTACTGCTCTTTGTTCTGTATACATAAACTATCTGCTGGAGAGAGCAAAATCAGCTTTTCGCAGACGACATTCTGTTCTATTGTAAAATCAAATCAGCGTCAGACTCAAATACCTTACAGGAAGACCTACAGAAGCTGGGAACATGATTGGCAGATGTCCTTCAAACCCTCTAAGAATTACTCGGAAGCGGAAAACTATCATTGCTTGCCAATGAGTTACATTACTCAGAGTGCGGAGCGAGTTATTTCCCTCTGAAAACAGGGGGCGCATAGTAATTTACGATGTGGTCCTTAAGTGATTGCGTCATTATAAGACTAGATAGAGAATTTACAATTAGTGCCAGTTAACAATTTTAAGTGTAATTGTAGATATGACTGCACAATAATTTTAGTCATTATCGTATATTAAATGTGTCCCTTGTGTGATTTCCCATCAGTTTTCGGCGCATATCCAACTATCGGTCATAATTAGGTCCGATAACTCTGTTTTGACAATGAGACTATATGATCAGATGAATTATTTTGGTGACAGTAGGGAAGTTATGAGTTACAGGGATGTTAATTTACCTTAAAATCCCCATTCACACCTTGATTTAATTTTATCATATTTTAATTCATATGATTAAAAAGTATTAAAACAGAAGTAGCTCAGAACAATATTTGTTTTTGTCTTTATTACGATGAAACTTAAATCTTACGGGGGGGGGGGGGGGGGGGGATTACATGTTGAAAAAATATGTTGAATATGCGATTATTGATTACTTATGATCTTCATGATTTTGTGATGATGATGAATAAACCTCCATGCTTAACTTAACGTGGCTATTGTTGAAATTGGAGGTGTTAGATGTCACTGTTAAATTCTGTGTTTTTCCCTGCCAATTTCTAATTACTTGTACATTCATGCTCCTAATTATGAAATAGGTCCTCTAGATCGTATTCAAACCAATTATCGGATAGCTAAAACAACCCAAATTCTTCCAACAATACACCAAATGAATCATAATGAGTAGATATATACCTTTGTTTTGTACAAATAAAAGACAATGGCTTCTAAGATTTTCAATCATTATATTGCCCAAGTCATTTGCAAGCACTTGTATTTGTGGTCAATCAAGAAAGGACATTTCTGAACTTCATGGTAAGCAATGATTTTCTTTCCTTGTCAGTCTTTTTCATAACAAATTAAACAGATTTTAAAATAACACAATTTTCACATGACGCTAATCGCTTTGTTTACTCCCGCGGTTGCGTCCGCCATTTTGAATGTTTCAATATCTGTGAAAATTCTTAATTTTCAAGACGATTTTGTAGCAATAAAAGTTGGTTCTGAACTGAATGTTTTTCATGTTTCATATAGTTTAGTGTTTTAACTTTTACACTAGATGTCCAACTTTTTTCCAGATATATGAAAAAAGTTTGAAAAATACGTTTTTATACACGCAAAATGCCGAAAATTCACCAAATGTTTGTTTATTTACACACTAATCATTAGACGTATAAACACTATTTTTCAAATGAATTTTGAAGCAATAAATCTTTTTTCCGAACTGAAATAAAATATATTATCTTTTGTAGAAATTAATGCTCTTTCGGGTCAGGGGTCCAACTTTTTTCTATATAATATATGAAAAAAGTTATAATGGTTTAATTACACACTCCCCGTTATCGCCTATAGTAAATACAGGTACTCTTAATAGGTAAACAAATAATCGCTGAAGTCACGTGATGACCGCTATAGTTGGATATGGGGTGTGACCGGGTTTGACGGGATGCTTACTCCTCCTAGGCACGGCACTTGATCCCACCCTTGATGTAACTAGGGGTCCGTGTTTGAAATTGAAATTGTCCAAAACGGCGTTTTGAAGCTCAGAACAGCACTTTGATACACTAGGAAGGCCGGAAGTCTTTATTCACGCAAAGAGATACTGTAAAGTATAGCGGTCGCCCATCCAGGTGCTGACCACACTCGCCGTTGCTTAACTTGCATGATCAAGAGAGAAACTCTACCACATCGCCATCTTCGCAAGTCAAGTGTCCGATTCGCTTAATATATATCATTTCAGTGTAAGCGAATCGGACACTTGGCGCGAAGATGCCACATCGCCAGAAAAGCTAGCTCACTAGCGAGGCAGTATAAGTTTCCCTTTATACTGACCGCTACAATACTAACAAAGTTTCAAGGATAGTAAAAGAAAATCGGGGACGCACTGACAAAGATATGACGGACATAATTAATGAAGATAAGGATCATCAAAACTGTTGAACGAAAAATCAGGATATGTGTACGGAGGGTTGCGAAGAAAGAAAAGTGCAGTTCGTGAAGTGAATAGAAATGGTGCAAGCTGGAGAGGAGAGAATGGAATGGTGTAATGGATATTCAATGATGAAAGTTAAGATTGTTAACTCCTGTTCCGTGATGAAGACATGTGTTTGTTTTCATGGTATGGGTGCATTACCTGATATCGAATGTATAGCATTAATGCTCAAATGTATATACAAATATCTGCCCAGTAATAAATATTCCATATATGAATACCTAAAAGGTGTTAGGGTACATTCCATAAGAATTAGCCGGTCTTCAGTGCGATATCTGAAACAGTTATCCAGATACTCTGGAAATCCTTTATATCATTTGTATATCCCGATTTTGGTAATAAAGTTCATAAAAGCAAGGGACAAGGGACTCATGATTGTAGTTAAAGTTATAAGCTATTTATACTTTTTTGAAGGGAATCCCTTCGAAAAGTATAAATAGTTTATGCATGATATTTGAAAATTGGCACGTTCGGACAGAGAATCCCCTCCCTGTTGTGCTTCTAACCTTGACTCGAATTAATGTTTTGTATAACAAAATGAAACATGCAGCTCCTTTTAAAAGATATTTACGAAAAGTCTTAGTTTGAAATGATATCGCTCGTCAAAACGTAACAGTAGCTGATTTTGTGATAGCTGAAAATTGATGTCACATTCCAATAATTAAATTCCTCCTTGTAATGCCTTCAATGTTCACCAAAACGTGAAATTTAACAGTACTTTGCATCAAAATATTTCCTTAAACGCGATATCTGAATTTTGATGGTCTTATAAAGTAATGTATAATTATTTGTAGTGTTAAAATGTATATGAGTCAGGGTAAGTTGTACATAAAGTCTCTGGAGCAAACATTTAAAAGAAATACTTTTATTGTTTTATTCATCTGGAGCATTGAACACTTATAGGGATAGTGTCACTTGTTTTGTCAACAAGTTTTAAATGAACCAAAATGAGCCCATTTGGCTCATACAAGTGATTTTCTGTGAAAAATAACAAATTTATGCATTTATCTGTATTTATTTCCAAATCTAACATGTTTATGATCTTAAAAATATGTCCCATTAATTTTTGGCTTCCTGGACAAAAATTCAATTTACTATATATAAGGTCATTTCTATTGTAACTTTTAATTTAATTTAGACATATTTTATTGAATCTGGGTATTGAATAAATTAAATGGATTGGGCAACAGGCATAGCCTATATAAGCCCCTTCCCAGTAACTTTTGAGGAACATACAGTCATTTCTAAGTTGCAAAATATCATTCATATATCTTTTTTATTATATTCGAAAGAAATAAGGTAATTTGGGGCGAGAAAAAAAAATTCACCGAAATGAGTGACATTATCCCTTTAAAAAGAAATATTTTCATTATTCTCTTCATTATCACAAGGNTATATATAAGGTCATTTCTATTGTAACTTTTAATTTAATTTAAACATATTTTATTGAATCTGGGTATTGAATAAATCAAATGGATTGGGCAACAGGCATAGCCTATATAAGCCCCTTCCCAGTAACTTTTGAGGAACATACAGTCATTTCTAAGTTGCAAAATATCATTCATATATCTTTTTTATTATATTCGAAAGAAATAAGGTAATTTGGGGCGAGAAAAAAAAATTCACCGAAATGAGTGACATTATCCCTTTAAAAAGAAATATTTTCATTATTCTCTTCATTATCACAAGGGAAGGAGGGAGAAGGAGAGGCAGGCAGAGAAAGATCAACAGTGGTGCCCCAACGGTCATCCCGACCAAGGGATAGGTGATAGGATTTTCATTATTTGATTTCACGACAAAAAACATTTGAAGCAAACATCTTAAAAGAAATATATTCATTATTTACTTTCATGACAGCAAACATCTGGAGCATGGAAAGATTTGCATTATCTAATTTCACGACACCTAACATCTTACAAGAAATACATATGTATTTTCATTATTTACTTTCATGACAGTAAACATCTGGAGCAAACATCTCTAAAGAAATATTTCAATTATCTAATTTCATGACCGCAAACATCTGGAGCAAACATTTTAAAGAAAATTATTTAATTTCATGACAATTAACATCTGGAGCGAACATCTTTAAAGAAACAGTTTCATTATCTAATTTCATACCAGACCTACATGCACATGCTATACTACACGCTACAAAGAATACAAGTGGTGCCTCGGCAAGATACAACCTGGGAGTTTCACTGTTTAATGACGTCAATAACTCGTAGGAAATTCATACAGAACCTGGAAACTCCTTCAACCAAATGAACCAATCAGATTGTACAATTGTCAGTTTCTGTTAAACCGAATAGACCAATCAGAAGGCAGTCATTCCCTCCTTTCTTCTGTATATAAAGACACGTAAGACAATTATCGCCTAGAATAGGAAAATTACGGTAAGGCTTTTATATCATTTTCCTCAGTTTCTCTTTTCTCGGTCATTGTCAACACGTATACAAACAGCTAATGTAAAGATCTTTTGCGATAACATTAAAATATTTTACTTAATGTTATCTTTGGGTACCTAGACAACAAATTCTTCGACGAGTCTGTCTTTCAGTGAGTGTGACTCCCATACCTGTTAGCAGGGGCGTGTCCAGGATATTTGAAAGGGGGGCGTAGAATAAAATATTTCGCCGAGCGAAGGGAGGCGAAATTTTTTTTTTGGACCTTTTTTGGCTTAAAAACATAAAATAATAGAGAATTGCACTAATGTAACGGTTCCTGACTTGGGGAATCAGTATAAAAAAAAATCAGAGTATGTGTTAAATTAAAGAATATGATAAATTGCCATCTTTCAATACAAAACTAGCAAATTGTAACGATATTTTTTTTTTTTTAAAGGGGGGGGGCGTACGCCCATTACGCCCTTACCTGGACCCGCCCCTGGTTAGGACTATGTTTCATGTACTAGTTTTACACTAATGAAAGATTTTAAATGTTTAGAACAGCTAAAATATTTGATGACATAGTTTTATCAGAGTGGATTGCTGAATTTTTGTTGTACAGTAATATATTCAGTCGTCCCAAAATTGTACAGTACACGTATTGTAGATATCTAGGCTACACACAGAACAAAGAATCATTATTATATTGGGTTTTTATACCAATGTGTCTTGTGTATCCTTCTGCACTGCTTATCATTCAGTGGTCATTTTATTTCTTCCAGGTCATGGCTTACACGGTCGCCGTCATTATAACGCTCATTATCAAATTAACGTCCTGGACGTTAGGAATTTCTGTCAACGGTTACCTCCTTTTGAAGAGTATTTTGAAGGCTGACTTCCGCCGTATATACCCCTTGGAGGTCAACATCGTGGCGATAGGCGCGCTTTTCTTTGGGTTGTACATTCCCATGACGTGGGTCAGTCGGCTCAGTCTCATCTTCCCTTTTGTGATCGACCTCAGGTTCTGTCTGGCGGTACTCTTCTTTCGAATTTTATCATGGAGCAACATGTGCATCACCATTTTCTTTATATCTATTCATCGTCTGAATCGCGTCCGGCAAAGAATCGCAGTGGTTCGCCCAACTGTCACGCACTTGATAGAGGTTTCTGCATCTTGGATACTCAGCTTCCTGTTTTCTAGCCTACACGTTGCCAGTTATTCCCAGACTTGGACAGGCGAGTTTCGTAACCAATCATACTTCGGAGAAGGATGTGTTATCCTCACTTCGAGCTCCTCCACAGTATTTCACGAATCCTTACAAGTGCTGTTGTATTGCACTATGCTTCTTGCCATCATTATATGTTGGCTTGGAATTTTACTTGCCATCCGGTTTCGACACCAGGTACAGCCTTTGGAGTCGTTAAGTTTTGCCATAACGAGGCATCCTACGATTAGAAAAGGTGTTACCTCCATTTCTGACACGGTCATCAAAATTTCGATCCCTGGATTCATTCACGAGGAAACAAGACATGAATCAGAATTCGACATAGAAATAAAATCTAATGAATCAGACATTCTACGGCTGAATTCGTTTGACTCCGAAGAAAGTTTGGCAAATGCGTTTGAAGGATCCTACACCGAATCTTTGAGAACTCAAACGGATGAGCAAGGGTTAAGTGATGTGTCTGATTTTTCCGGACCCTCCAGATTGTTTCGCCGGACTTTTAACCACAGTCCGAATACTCGACATTCCCAGAAATGTTTGGAAAGGGAGAACACTTATTCTAATGCTTGGGACTCTCGACGAAAATCAAGCCCCCGTCTTCGACGTTGCCGATTCTCTCGAAGTCACTCGGATATGAATCCATTACAAATTCGAAAGTTAATGAAAAAACTACATGAGCATACCGACTTGAGCCCTAAAAAGAAATTTACATCTTTAACATGTCGGGAGAAGAGAAATTCATTTAAACAATCCAGAAAACATTCCTCAAAGTTCAGATTTACTCAAGAAATGGTATCTAGCAAATGCTCATTCGATGGAAAACAGAAATCTAAGGTCTTGAAGAGAAGTCATAGCTCGGGTGACTTTTGGTCTAAGGCAGAAAATTTTAAATTACATGAAAGTGATTTATCTCTGAACAATTTCCGGTCGAAACACAAAACCTTAAGCACAAGCAATGATGGTTACCACTGTAGCAAAACATCATCAACAGATTCAAAACAAATTAGCTCTAGTGACAAGTCCTCCTCCGAAATTAGGAGTGTCTGTAAAAGAACAACACTTGCGTCGTATTCAGACACCAAAGCCACGCCAAGTCATGATGGCTGTTTCCCACCCTCGCCTGGAGAGTGTCGTTTGAAAACGAGGCGCAGAACTAATGTGACGAATCTTACCTCGTGGTCCGAACTGTCCAACTTGGACCATTCTTGGGATTCCCCAACTGACATCTACGTTATGAAAAGAAAGCGTAAGAATTTAGCATCATTTTCTGATTCGAAATCTATTCTGAGCAGTGAAAGATTCTCCTCAACATGTACAGAAACTCCTGCGGATAGGTGTCCAAAGGAGCGTGGATTGTACGCTAGACAAAAGATAAAGAAACGAAGTGAAAGCGATCGGCAGTCATCCATTGACTCGAGAACGTGTGTTTGTTGCGAGAAACGTCGAGAAATGCCCGAATTGATCCGCCCAGAAACAAGTTTATCATTGTCAAGTGGATTAGAACTCCACCTCCCGGAGAAAGGTCAAAACAAAAGCTATGAAGAGAAGGAGAGTTATACAGAGACAAGTATGTCCCTCCACTCTCTCTCAACCACTGAAATTGAAGACATAAACACAGAAAAAATCATGGCGACCCAAAAAATTGGCGGAATATTTTTGTCGCCAGAAATTCCAGAATACAAGTTTTCCAACACTTCATTCACGCCATCTGAAAAGGTGAAATTTTGGAAGCAGAAAATAATTGAAGACTTAGATGAAGATGAAGATGACTTCGCTGTCGACGAAACGTCTGTATCAAAATTCAGTCAAGGCAAGAACCCAGATGTACCGGTTGAGATCAAAATCATTCGACCTTCAACTGCGGGAAATCAGATTGTCTCTCGAAGAAACGCATTCATGGAAGAGTATCCGATCGTAGAACAGATACAGACGGCCAACCGCACCAACCAGCAGTGTTTCTGCGACAGACGTCGTCTTCCAACGACTCACACCCCTATCAACGCCTCGGACTCGGTCTCCAAGCGCATGCTCCTGGCGCTTATCCTTGCAATTCTTATGTTCCCATATATTATTCTCTTGATGATTAACATCACTACATCTAGTGATGTCACAGTGATGCTTGAATTTGCTGCAGTTCTTGTAGAGCTTATGTTTGCACTGAAATCGTACTTATATATTCTATATAATCGTACCATTATGAAACTTCTGACACGCAAACCCAGACAAACTCTGATATGCATCTAAACAAAACATGGTGTTTTAATCTGAGTGGGTGTTTTTTTTAATGAAAAAATCATTACTGTAAATTAATAAGTTATTTTAATCGTTTGAAATTAATAAATGTGAAAAGAAACAACATAGATTGGAGAACAATTATTCTAATTCCTCCACTGTTTACGCATATGTGCAATATCCATAACACAGGTGCCTATGATCGATATCATAAATGTTTTTCATGCTGAATAAAACTTGAAATTGTAGAGATATTCAACACTACTTTTACAATCAGTTGATCGAAGAGAGTAGCATATGACGTCACTGTACCACATGGCTTCTTACATGTAATTAATTACTATAGGCATACTTTAAGAAAGGCAAACTGCATATAATAGTATGTTAATGCTGTACACCTTGGAAACCTATCTGCGATATATCATTTAGATTGAATATATCGCTTGGAAATATATGACGTCACATGTACGATACACAAATCCCCGCATACAATCGAACATTCTCGGGTCAGCAAGAGGACAACAACTTACAGGAGAGACCCGAGAAGATGCATTATACGAATTAACTTACCGTAATAAAGCAACAAATACATTGTTGTTATTATCGCAGGAGGAAATATTGCATGTCTGATATATTGATATTATTTCACTGGAATTGTGTTGATTGAGTGTAATCATCGTCGGAAATGGGGATCCAAACGGCATATGGTTGCAGGTATTTGCACATTCTCTTGCACAGAGTTGTCGGT